>JAODAL010015495.1:0-83690 GCA_025379985.1 Phyllomedusa bahiana
AAATGTAAATATGTGATCAAAATACTCTTGTTCTCTTGCGAGTTTCCCCAAATTTTTTGGAGTTATGTGAGGCTGGCAACGGATTCTGGGGGGGCCCAATGAGAAAGAACGGCGCTCTAGGTGGGCCATGAGCTAGGCAAGGGACTTCTGGGGGGCCATGAGAAAGGCAATGCGCTCGGGGGGGCCCATGAGCCAGCGAGCATGGTGTGATGTCGGGCGGACCATGGCCGGGGGGAGGGGTGCTGACCCCCCGGGCGAACCATGACCCAGTGGGCAGGGTGGACGCTCGGGCGCCATGAGCCGGGGCACGGGTGTGACGTGGGCGAAACAGAGCCAGCGGGAAAGGGTGCTGCGTCGGGGCGAACCTGACCCAGGGGCACGGGGGCGCGCCCGGGCGAACCTGAGCCAGCGGGAAGGGGGGGTGACGCTCAGGGCGAACCTGAGCCAGCGGGCACGGGTGCTGACGCCTGGGGAAAACCGGGCCCAGTGGCAGACAACTTTTGGCAGGGCACCCGGCGGTACCCCAGGGGTAAAGTCCTTTTCTGTAAGGGATGTGGGCACTTCAGCATATGTTGGAGCGCACCGCTGACATTGGGTGGGGTCCACTGTGGTCACCGCGACGAGATGGTATAGGGAAAACCCCACGCCAGGGGCGGAGTCAAAAGGGGCCCCCCGGGTTTCCCCGGGAAAGCCCGCCCAAAGTGGGACGGATTGGCGGGGACCCCCAGGTCCCTCCCCCTGAGTGGTCCCCCCGCGGTGCAGCCAAGGTGCAGGAGGAAAACAGGCGGTGGTAGACAGGACATGGTAGCTTTACGACGTAAACCCTCTTGGCCACGGGAACGGACGGGTAACCAGCAGGAACGCAGGTACGGGGGGGATAGGAGGTACACAGGAAATGACAGCAGATAAAGGAGGGGATCACGGCGAATATGGCGGACTTGTTCACTCAGGAACTGTCCGCTCTCAGGGTTAAATTTCCCAGAGAAGGGCGGAGTCGGTGGCTCAGCATAGACTGCAACAAGCGAAATGCAACAAAAAAATGGACTGCCCCGAGCAAATGGTGGGAAATTCCTCTTAAACCGGGGTCATAGGTCAAGGGAATTTGGACAGAGACAAGTAACCCTTTAAAAAGGGAGGAAGTTGTGCGGGGCGCCCTAGAAGGCCAGTGCGCACACAGGACCCCCAAAGGGGCAACAGGAAAAGGCAGTACGGAAGGCACGACACGGGTGGTCCCCTGGCAGGGGACCCCGGGTGTACGTACGTGGGCTTTCATTTGGTGTAAGTACTGCCATGTTATTATTTTTTCACTGTATTGCCTTGTGAACGCCATTTTAGTCACTCTCTGTATGTACTGTTAGATTTGCATTTTCCCCTTCCCCAGAAAGCAATTGTTAGGGAGTTTGGGATGAGCTGCTCTTTCCCAACCCAGAGAAATTTTTTGGCGACTTTTAGGTTCACTTTTAATGCCTACCCTATTTTCATGGTATATATTATCAGGTGCCTGGATTTGCTAAATCTATCGGTGCCCAAAAATTTTTGTTTTGAGTTTTGGGGGGGTTCAGTAAAATTTTATAACAACCATCTCAAATCTCCTATGTGTCAAAGGGGCTTTTTGGCGCCCTCAGGATGCAGAGCCCCATATCAGCTGCTACCGCTGCACCTCCTATAGCTACGCCCCTGCTTGCAAGCTGTCCTCATCTTTTCAGTTAGCCATTGAAAGGAATGAAGTATTTTAGCCTCTCAATTCTGTGACTCTGAGGCTATGTTCACACGGCTTAATTGCGGGACGTAATTACGCCCCGAATTACGCCGTGTGGACGGGGGCGGGGCGGGAGCGGGGGAGTACGCAGGGGGCCGGCACTTCGCCGGCCCATTGACTAGCACTGCTAGCGGCGCCGTTACGCGCTAGAAAGTGAAGGTGAATTATCCCCCCGCCCGGCGGATTCGCCGGGCGGGGAGAGGAGACGTAATCCATAGTTCTCTATGAGAACTGTGAATTACCGTAATGAATGGGCCGTTTTCGGCCCGTAATTGGCGCACTTCGGCGCGTAATTACGGACCGAAATACGGCCCATTTTAAGCCGTGTGAACATGGCCTTAGAGCCAAATTTTCTTCACTAAGTTGTTCCACGTATCCAGTTTACTGTTATGGATGGTAATTCCATGGCTGTTGGAAGATGGGAAGGGAAAAAACAAAGTCGTATTATTATGACCAGTTGTCACAATAATGGCCACGCAGAGTGTGCAACTCCTGCCTTCCGGCACCTTTTGGGTTTTAGGGGTATGTTCACACGGCATACTAGGGCACATAAAATGAGTGTATATTGCGCCCGAATGTATGAACATGTCATATGTGGATTCATAAATCTGGCATGTGCTATGCCTTGCATAGCATAGAATATTTTAGGCACATTGTAGCATATTTGAGGCGCATATCTTAGATGCATTCAAAAGTGCTGCGCCTGGTGTAAACTTCGTCTAGATTTGGTATATGACTGTTCTAACATGTATAGAATAGGGCCGCGACAGCTTTTTGGCGCAGCGCAAATCGGACATGTCGTCCCAGGTCTTTTTCCGGCTCTGTTGGGGGCACAATATGTAAAATAAAAAAAAAATTGACAGCCCAAATGGCAACTTTAAGCCCCATCCCTAATGACCCTAAAACTTTATATCACCTATATATAAACCTCAGTGACGGAAAAGTGATACAATTACCAAATTAGTTTAGAGCCAGTTTTGCTGTTAAAATTTAAATTAATTAAAACGTGTAAACATAAAGCTTAAAAAAAAAAAAAAAAAAACATTTTCCCACATATCATTAAACAAAATAAAGTAAAAATTACATAATAATTGTAACGGCCAGGGAAGTGGATCCAATGGACCGCCGCAAGCGATGGTATGGGCCACGCCAGGGAGCGAAGTCTAAGTGGGTCCCGCTATTCACCAGAGTCCGACGCAAAGCGGAATGGACTTGCTGCAGCGGTGTTCCACCAGGTCGCTACCCCTGACGTGACTTGCTTGTGGAGGCGGCCGAGGTGCAGTGAGGTACAAGACGTAAGGCAAACTCGTAGTCGGGGACAGGCAGGAAGGTCAGGACAGGCGGTGAAGGTTCGTGGTCAGTAAACGTAGGCGAAGAGGTTCGGTACACAGCAAGACGAAACAAGGCTTCAAGGAACGCTTTCTCGACAGGCAGACACACTAAAGATCCAGCGAGGAACAAAGGGAAGTGACCGGAATATATAGGGACAACGCCCGGCAATTAACCAATTACCAACGCGCTGGCCCTTTAACTTTCAGAGAGCCAGTGCGCGGGCGCCCTAGGGACGGGAGTACGCACACTGGCCGGCAGCAGAGCAGGGAAGAGCAGGAGCGCGGTCAGGTAAGCATGACACTGGATCGCGATTGTGCCCACGACCCGACATGCGGGACGCGGCGCCACTCACCAGCGCCAGAGGGGTACGGATGCGCCTGCGGCGTGAAGTGCGAGCCGCAAGGGCACCCATGACAATAATAAAGCCTTATGGAGCCAAAGGATAAATGTGAAAAAATTGGTAGAATAACAGAGAGCAAGAAACCCGCATGAACTAAAGAAAATAAAAACGAGCCTGGTCCGGAACTGGTTAATCCATCATCTATTTGATGTTAATAGCTGGTGTGGCTTAATTCCGGTCGCACACGATCGTTGCAGCCGATCTGTGCCCTCTATAGTCACATGCCGTTCCATTGACATCACCGCTCAGTGATGGGATCAGTGACGTCCCTATAAATCACTGTAAATCATTTGTAACGCTGCTCACATATTTATTTTTAAAGTCTATGTTCATCTGTATCCCAATTTATCAGAAGAGCACATCAGCCGCAGGTCAGATCGCACATTGTTATTTGTGTTTCCATATTTCCCATGTCTGTTGTTTACAGCCATACGACGCTCTCAGTGTGAAGGATGGAAACTCCTTGTTTCCTTTGGAAACAAAATGACATTTTCCGCTGCCGCTTTTTATTGCAGTGATAGGAAGCGTATGTGTCTGTCATGTCTGACCGTGTCTACAGTGTTGTTGGTTTACTAGCGTACCGCTAATATGACACGAACACTGCACAAATACATCTTTCTTACCCGGCAATTTATCTTGGACAGGCTGGAATTGTATATTGATATTCTGCAGGTCAGTGGAGACAGTGCTCAGATGACAGCATGACATTAAAGCAGCCAAATGACTGCATGCTACGAGATGGAATCTATGCCTGAAACAAACCCGACCATTAATACCCATTGGATGTGGATTGCTGAAGTGAAATACCGCACTGCTCGTTGTGTGATGTTATATGGCTGAGTAGAAAAGAGGAGAAATGAATTGAACCCTGTAGAAATGCGAACTGTTAGGCTATGTCCACACAACAAGTATTTCAAGCCAGACTCCATGCGGATTCCAACTTGCAATACTTGTCCAAAACTGGAAGTAAACCATTCCCATCTACCTCAATAGTTCATACGATGCATATTTCCGGTGGTTGGTTTTCACGCCATTAAAAATAACTTAGAACATGTTCATTCCTTCGTTGCATTCCATGCATAAAACGCGTGGAAATCTACTACTGATATCAGAGGGGATGGCTAAAACATGTGTAAAATGTGGCCAAAATATTTGTATGGGGTTTTTAACATGGATCCGGGTCCAAAACCACACAGGAATGAATGGGTTCGTTTCTGACTGTAAGCTACAAATAAAAAAATGAGCCTAAATCCACATGAAATCCAATGTGAAACACCTGTTGAAAATGTGTCACATGATGTGGTTGTCAACAGAAGATTTCAATGAGTTAATTTTACTCGTCATGTGGACATACCCTTAGGGCAGTGTTTCTCAACTCCAGTCCTCTATACCCACCAACAGGTCAAGTTTTCAGGATTTCCTCAGCATTGCTCAGGTAACCATTGTCAGTGCAGTCTGTGGGAGATCCTGAAACAGGTGATATAATTGTTGAGGATTTTTGCATGATGATTTTATTATGTGGAACTTCTGTGGAAAACCCAGTAAACCAGAACTGTTTAAACCTACCAATATGGTTTATATTTAACCATAACCGTTCCTCACTGTAATCGTCGCTCCCCCGATGAGATTGTGGGTTGCCAATTCATTATCATAGCGGCTGGAAGCCTTTGGGTGCTGGGGTGCAATTGTTGCCGCGATATTTGTGCAGCAATGTACAGCATTAATTGCTGTGCCTTCCTGCACAAAAAAACGCATTGAAAAAATGCATCAAAAAGGCACCCAAAATGCACCGTGTGCAAGCACCCTTATGAAGGGGCAGGAAGTACTAGAACCGTCATCTTTAAAGAAAACCTGTCACATAGATTATGCCTCCATGCTGAGGGCAGCAGAAGCTAGTGACAGACCTGCTGTTTCCAGCGCTGTGTCCCTTATTCTGTAAGATGCAGTAGCTTTAGAGTATTTAATCCTCAAATCTGCAGTTTTCAGTTTTAAATACCCTTCTGCATTATTTATACAGTGCAAAAGGGTGTACAGACAATCACATTCCGTAATGGTTAAGTACCCTAGGGAAACTTGGGGTTTTGCCACGATGTAATGTTGACGTGGGATCCTCCAAAATGGGTATTTAAATAACTTTTTAAAATTATATGTGATTACAAAAGTGAAGCCTGTGAAAGCAAACAGCAATTGCTCAGCCCCCTTTTTGTTTCTGAAACTTTGCATTAGACCCGACCAGTACACTGACAGGAGCTGATCTGGCCGCGCTTGCATGTTTGCACTTCTTATCTGATGACAGGGAACATGAATGAGCTTGCAAGGGACTGTGGAGAAAGTGCAGTATATGAGGCTTTTGGCTGTATAGACAATCCACTGGTTGTAATGTTATTATTTGAGTAAACATTGCAGACGCTCCCTTCTCTCTCACTCTCTGCTCCTCTCTGCTTACCCCCTCCCTCTCACCGCTGCAGTGTTCGTGATTTGTTTATCTTTTCTCCTGAGCCAGATAAGAGGTAAGCAACTCACTTCGTGACAAAACCACTTTAAAGTGATTATCTGGAAGTTTAAAGATTTCATAGAGCACTTTAAACAGCATTAATATTAAAAAGTAAAGATATTCTACTACCTTCATGTGTTTCTTTTTTATACCTTTGCATCCTTATTCATCTATCATAAGATCCATTTTTTGCAATAAAACTTCCTGCTTATGAGAGTATCAGTAGTTCTCCAGCATCTCTTTCCTACAACTACCAGACTGCATTGCAATCTCGGATTCCCCTTCAGAGTTCTCGCTGCTAAGGTCTATGTGCTGACATTTGTATGTAATCCTCTACAGCTCTGTCCTTGCTGTCCTGATCATGATGATAGCTGGGACTCGCGAGTCACCCAGACATTTTTTATGGTAATCTCCTCTCTGATATGTGTCTTAACACCTCAATGATGGGTTTTGAGGTGTACTTAGGTGTACCCATGTAGTGGTTCATATAATCGATTCAAAAGCTGTTCAAATGTATATGGAGGTGAACTGTAACAAAAATGTTTCTTTCCACCTAGGTAAGTCCTTATATTTGCATAAAATTGGCAGGTTTTCCACCAGGAAGAGGTTGTACATAGTAGTGAGTGTTCCTGGCCTGTGCGAATGACGAGCAACTATGGGCACGTTGTGCTACACCCAAGCTTAAATGGGGGCCAAAAAAAGAAAAGCTTTTGGCTGGAGTTTGTAGTGACAATTGGGCCCTGATTGGGGAGGACTCAGACGGGAAAGGGGAGGGAGTGGGGGCTGCTCGACCCCCAGGGTACCCTCGGGGGACAGGGGGCCCTTTGTTATAGAGGGAAATGGGGAGGGCAGGGTGAGCCTACCTACAAGTGTGAGAGAGCAGCCGGACAGATAGACAGCTGAAAAACCAAAGAAGTCCGGGATTAGAACCCTTGCAAGAGCGACGGGTACATGAAAAGCCCTTGAAAAGAGCCAAAAATTGTGATCTTGGGTTTGATTTAAGCTTTGTTATTTCCCATTTGTTTTTTTTTTTTTTAATTAAAGAGGGTTTTTTTAATTAACTGTAATTTTGAACACAGGTTAAAATGCTCACATTTTTTAAATTGTTTGCATTCTTGATGTAGTTGGAAAACGGAAAACAAAAACCCCCGGCTGGTAAACCCCGCTTTTTTGGCCCAAAAACCCACTTTAAAAAACTTTCGCTGAAACTATTATAAATGTTGCAATTCCAAGTGCGATCCGTCATTCTAGTTGTTAAACCGGGTAACCAAAAACCCAGAAGCCCTTTTTGCGGTAATATTCCCTCCGACTAAACTCTGCAATGGCCTCTTATGGCGACACGTCCGAAAACTGGCGGCACCGCGGCAGTTTTTAGGCTTATTAAAATTTTTGAAAAAATTGGGGGCAAAAAGCCCGTTCCTCTCAAATATCTGGCGTAAGGTACCTTGCATGTAAATTTAAAAGGGCCCCTAAAAAGGCGCTTTGCGAAAAATTCGTGACGCAGGGTTTTTAATTGGCTAGTTTTGAAAAGCGCCAATCGGGGGGCACATTGCGAACGGAGGCACTTAGGGGTATCATTGAACTATATGAAATTGGCCTTTTTAGGCGCATTGCAATGTGTCGTGCCCGGCTTTTAAAAATAGCCATTTTTGGTGTACACAGCTCATTTACATAAAGAAAAATGGTGGAAAAAAGGGGTTTGGGCAAAAAAATAGCCCAAAAAAAAATACTGTTTTTGGTTTTTTTAAAGGGTCGCCTTTTAGTTTTAACATTACCTACCATGAGCTATTTATAATACTAATAGCTTCTTAAAGAAGACATGGGATCCCTTTGGGAAACCCAGGGCCTAGGTTTTATCTGACCCAAAAAAACCGCTGAAACAATAAACATTTTTTATCACCACTTTTCTTTATCAGGCTTCCCGACAGTTTAGGCTTAAACAAGTACCTTAATGGTATGTTCACAGAACAGAGGACAAAATACTCATTGGTACCCGTGTTGTCCGACAAGTATTTGAACACTATTTTACACAAGAACCCTGTGGGTTTTAGTTCCAATTTCATTTTTGGTGCTGATTTTAGATTCAGTTTGTCTTAAATTTTCACATCATAAAAATGCATTGATTTTTTACAGAAATTTCTTGCCAAAATTTTCGGGAAAATTTTTTTAATGCTTTTCCCATGCCCCCCAAATACTAAATTTCCCGCAGTTTTATTTATATTTTGTGCATGCGACAGTGGCATGAAAACCTAATGAAAGAAAAGGGGACATTATTTTTTAAAAACCCTTTTATGTTAAAGAGCAAAAAAAAAATTCATTTTTCCACGGAAATAATTAAAACGTTCAAAGTAAAAATACTTTTTTAAATTTGATAAAAAACAACTAATGAAAATCAGGCACTGCGTTTGAATTGTGGTTTAAACCCAAAGAATATAAAATAAAAAGCTAATGTAACTGGTCTAGACAAAAATGATAGTAACCCTAAAAAAGACTGAAAAAAATTTGCCCTAAGGCGGTTTTCCCAAAGGTGTGTCCTGCAATTAGAAATTACTTTGTTTTTAAAAAATTTTGAATCAATCAGCCCTGCCTATGAAAATGGGTAAAGTGTAGCCTCTGGGGTTGTTTTTTTGTTCATGGTGTGTACCAAAATAAACTGAATCAAAGGAACAAAGAAGGGGGTTGTTCTCATAAGGGGTTAAAAGAAATTTTTATAGAAAAAACATGTTAAAGAAAAAGACTATGGGCCACATGTATGAAGCTGGGCCCCGGGTCAAAGGCCCCTTTTTTCCCCGCCAGTTTCCCGGGGAATCTGTGGGGATTTAGTCGGGGACGGGCCGCGCCATACAAATATTTTTAAAGCCGCCCGCCCGCCACCCGTGTCGGGCCAGTGGGGGGAAAGGGGGCAAAAGTTCGGCGTGCGTCTGAGATTGCCCGCCGGAGGTAGTGCGATCTTTACATGGGGGGAAAAGTCCGCCGGCCTCCCCAGGGGCGGGGCACAAGTGGGGGGGGACAGGGGCCCCTGTGGGGCGCTGGCGCCAAAGATTCCCCCGCCGGGGAAGTGCCCTTTTACATGCGGGGAAAAGTAGCCGCCCCTCGCCAGGGGTTGTGGGGCGCAGTGGCGGGCTTAGGCCCATGGGGGGAAACTGAAAAACCAAAAATTTCTGCCCGATGCGAGACAGGCTGGAGGGCGAAAAAACCCTTTCCCACAGGTCGGTGCGGTTTATTTTTCCAAAATCGCCTTTATAAAGGCGTTCTACATTTTTTCCCGAGGGTGAAAAACCTTAAAAAAAAAAAATTACATAAAACAAAAATCACTTTCCCAAAATCCCCAAATCAAGAAATTGGGTAAATTTGGGAAAAGGCCGGGGAAAAAAAGTAATTTTAAATTTTAAACCTATTCTCAAATTTGGGCGCCCCGAAACCCGGCCAAACCCGAAAAAAAGGGGCAACTGAAAATTAAAACCTTTTGGGGCAGGATTGACCAATCAAATTTCCCCGGGGGGACCCCGTTCAAAATACAGTTTAAAAAAGCAAAAAAAAGTTTTTTGGCTTTAGATAACGGGGGGGGTTGGCTATCTCGCCAACGAATAGGGGCGACAAAGTCCCTTTTTTGCTTTGGAGGTTTATCCCCAAACAGAATACGAGCGACAAAGTCCCCCTTCAAACCTTTTGGGGGGAAGGGTTTTCAAACCAAACAGATTCCACGGCGGGACAGTTCAAAATTTCAAAAAAAGGCGAAACAGCTGTTTTTTTAAAAAAGCGGGGGCTTTTCCACTTAGCCAATCAGACGCGAGCTCTTTCTAAAAGAGTTCTATGGGGGGAAACGAAAATTTTAAAAAAAGGGGGCCGTAAAAATTTGGCCATGGGGGAGGCCCAGCGAAGTCCCCAAGGGTTTTCCCAATGCAAAATTTGGGTTTAAAAAAATTTACATGGCTGAAAAAAATAATTTTTAAAACAAAAAAAGTTGTGGGCCCTTTTGTAATTTCAACGAATTTTAAAATGGGGCTAACGAAAAAAAAAAAAAAAAAAAGACCATAAATTTTTGTTTTTTTCTTTATTTTGTTAGCCCAAAGGGTCAATAGTATGGGTTTCATCGAAAATAAAGAAATAAGCTGATTTTTTTTGATTTCAAAAATTTTTTTTCGTTTTGCCCCCCCTATTAGTATTCCTTTTTAAAAACCCGGCACAACTTCTGTAGTTTTATAAATTTTAATTTTTGCCTTTTACACTTTTTTACCCGATTGCATTAGAAAAACCCCTAGGAGCGTCGCTCGGCTCTCCCATTGGTCCAAATTTTTGGGGCCCCTTTTTTAAATTTTGATTCCCCCTAGAAACTATGAGAAAGCGCTCGCGCTCTGATTGGCTAAGCTGGACGAGCCCCCGCTGCTTCCCAAAAAATCAGCCCCGTTTTGCCCCTTTTTTTGTAATTTTTAACCCGTTCCCCCCCTTTGAAAATGATTGGTCCATTTTTCTTTTAGGGAAAAAAATGGGCCACGTTGCTCCCCATTCTGATTGGTCAAAATTTTCCTCCAAGGGGTTTTAATTGGGGCATTGTTTGTCCCATTAGATTGGCTGGTTTTTTTGCCGACCAATTTAGAAAGCTTTAAAAATTTGAAATTCTGTCCTTTTCCCGGGAAAAATTTTTCTTTAAAGGGAATTTCCCTTTGACGCCCGGGGCCCCCCGGCCCGAAAGCGTTGTTCGGGTTTTTTAAATTTCTTTATTTTTAAAAAAAGGGTTCTGGCTCCCTTTTTCCGGGAAAGTTTTTCATGTTTTTAAAAAAAATTTCTTGTTTAATTCTTCATGCCCCCGGGGGGTGGCCCCTGAGATTTGGGGGGGCCCTTTTCTCCCTAGAGTATAAATGGGGGAAAAAAAAAAGCCCCGCGCTCCCGATTTGGGTGGGATAGCCCGGGCCCCGCTACCCCAGCAAAAAAGCTCTTTTCTTGCTTTTTAAATGTTTTTGAATAAAACCCCCCTGGTTTTTTGATTTGGGCTAAACCCCTTTCCAAAAGGCTAAATGGGACTTTGGCGCTCCTATTTTGATTGGCTACTAGCCGAGACCCCCTCAACTCAGCCCAAACAAATCTTTTCTGTCTTTTTTACTGTATTTTGATTATCCCCCCCCATGTGGTTCTGATTGGCCCACCCTTCTCCAAAAGGTAGAATGGGCTTTGTCGCTTATTTTGAATTTGGGTGGGGCTAGCCCAGACCCCCTACTCAGCCCCTTTGTCTTTTCTGTTTTTTACTTATTTGAATTATCCCCCCCTTTGGGTTTTGATTGGTCTTAAAAATTTTCCCCTAGGCAGAATGGGGCTTTTTCGCTCCTATTCTGATTGGTGAGCAACCCAGACCCGCTACTTTAGCCAACGCTCTTTTCAGCATTTTTACCGTATTTTGAAAATTTTCCCCCCGGGGTTTTGGGTTGGGCCAAATTTTTCCCCCTTGTTTTAATGGGTTTACGTCGCTAAAGATTCTGATTGGCCCGGGGGTTTTGGACCAATGAAAAAAGGGTTTTAGATTTTTTAAATTTCTGTCTTTCCCCCGGGAATTTGCAAAATCTTTTTTTGTTTTTTAAATTTCCCCCGTTCAGAAATTTTGGAAAAGGGGGAGGTTTTTTTTTTTTTTTTGTGGGTTTTTTTACGTGGGAGCTTTTCTTCTGACAATTTTTTCCCCCCTTTTTAAAGGCGATTTTTTCCTATTCTACTCCCGCGCACGGAGGGAGCCCCCGAGATTTCTTTCGCGATCTTTCCCAACTGCTTTTCCCGCATGTTTCCCTTCTTGCTTCCTTCGGCCCCCCCGGGGCATTTCGACCAAGTCTGCTTGTTTGGGGTGGAGCGCCGAGACTTCTGTCGGATTTCGATCCCCTTCCTAGCATGTTCGGGTCCCCCTTCACTTTGCCCCTGCTGGAGGGTTTTTGACCAAAAAAAAACCCGGTTGCTTTCGGAGGGTGCCAGCGCCCGCGATTTTTTGGGGAGCCCGATGGTACATGCCTCGGACTAACGGGGGAAAACCGCCCATCCCCCCCCGGAAAACCCAAAACCCCCGCCCCCCTGCCCCCCCCCCCTTCAAAGCGGGCCGCAGCCCAAAGTGGCGGAAAAACGCGTCCGACAGGGGGGATTCGGGCTGGGAGGCGCAGTGTACGCCGAAAACAGGAGTAAAGCCCGTTCATTCATTTCGCCCTATTTTGCCCAAACCCCCAAACGGCTTTTATATTTTTTGTTTCTACAGTTTAAAATATTATTAGAAGCTTAAAAAAAAGGGAAATTTTAAACCAAACGTCCCCCAAAATGGCCCAAGAAAGGGAAATTAGAGGTGAACTCCAAAGTCAAGGTACATCAAGTCCAATTGCACCATCCATCTCTGTCTTTCCCAAAGTGGACTTAATGGAGCATGAGGAGGAAATCACTGTTGAAAGCAATTTATAAAAAAAACTGATACTGGAATTTGCCAAAATGCATATTGACAAGCCACAAAGCTTCTAGGAGAATGCCCTTTAAAAAGATGGAACAAAACTGGAGCTTTTTGGCAAGTCACATACACAGCTCTACGTTCACAGACACCAAATAAAAAATACAAAAAAGATTGTACCTACTGTGAAACAGGAGAAGGCTTGGTTATGTTTTGGGGCCGCTTTACTGCATCTGGTACAGGGTATATTGAATCTGTGCAGGGTACAATGAAATCTCAAAGCATTCTAGAGTGAAATATGCTGCCCAGTATCAGAAAGCTTGGTCTCAGTCGCAGTCTATCAGAACAGTGACCCAAAACACACAGCTAAAAAACAGCCAAGAATACCTAAGAGCAGACCTGGGCAAAGTACGGCCCCCCGGGCCGCATCCGGCCCTCCAGCTCCTCGGATGCGGCCCGCGGCGTACGCTGCCCAGGTCTGCTAATAGTAGCGCTGACAGCCCGCCGCGGCCGGGTATTGCTGAGAGGCTGCCGTGTGCCGTCAGCGCTACTATTAATGGTGAATTAGGCAGCGACACGATGAACTCCGCTCACCGCGCCGCTGCCTCTCCTGGGCGCACACAGTAATAACTCTGTGCGGGCCCAGGAGCTGACGGAGGAGCGTCCCGGTGCTGGCGGCATGACGTCATCACGCCCACCAGCCCGGGAAGCTCCTCGGACAGAAGATGAGCGCGCTCGGCCGGGAGTCAGGTAAGCCAAGGTGAGTATCAGTGTTTGTTATTTTTAATTTTGGTCATAAAGCTATATACCTGCCTGTGAGAAGCCCTAACTAGCTATATACCTGCTTGTGGGAAGCAGCTATATACCTGCTTGTGGGAAGCAGCTATATACCTGCCTGTGGGAAGCAGCTATATACCTGCTTGTGGGAAGCCCTAACTAGCTATATACCTGCCTGTGGGAAGCCCTATCTATATACCTGCTTGTGGGAAGCCCTATCTATATACCTGCTTGTGGGAAGCCCTAGCTAGCTATATACCTGCCTGTGGGAAGCCCTAACTAGCTATATACCTGCCTGTGGGAAGCCCTATCTATATACCTGCTTGTGGGAAGCCCTATCTATATACCTGCCTGTGGGAAGCCCTATCTATATACCTGCTTGTGGGAAGCCCTATCTATATACCTGCTTGTGGGAAGCCCTATCTATATACCTGCTTGTGGGAAGCCCTATCTATATACCTGCTTGTGGGAGGACCTAACTAGCTATATACCTGCTTGTGGGAAGCCCTAACTAGCTATATACCTGCCTGTGGGAAGCAGCTATATACCTGCTTGTGGGAAGCCCTAACTAGCTATATACCTGCCTGTGGGAAGCCCTATCCAGCTATATACCTGCCTGTGGGAAGCCCTATCCAGCTATATACCTGCCTGTGGGAAGCCCTATCCAGCTATATACCTGCCTGTGGGAAGCCCTATCCAGCTATATACCTGCCTGTGGGAAGCCCTATCCAGCTATATACCTGCCTGTGGGAAGCCCTATCCAGCTATATACCTGCCTGTGGGAAGCCATATCTAGCTATATACCTGCATGAGGGGAGCGCTAACTATCTATATACCTGCCTGTGGGAAGCCCTATCCAGCTATATACCTGCCTGTGGGAAGCCCTATCTAGCTATATACCTGCCTGTGGGAAGCCCTATCCAGCTATATACCTGCCTGTGGGAAGCCCTATCTAGCTATATACCTGCCTGTGGGAAGACCTAACTAGCTATATACCTGCTTGTGGGAAGACCTAACTAGCTATATTCCTGCCTGAGGGGAGCTGTACCTATCTATATTCCTGCCTGAGGGGAGCTGTACCTATCTATATTCCTGCCTGAGGGGAGCTGTACCTATCTATATTCCTGCCTGTGGGGAGCTGTACCTATCTATATTCTTGACTGACTGAGGGGAGCTGTATATACCTGCCAGACTGAGGGGACATACATCTACATACCTACCTTACTGAGGAGAGCTGTATATACCTGCCTTACTGTGTACCATGAGTAAGGCAGTTATATAGATGCATCCCCAGTAAGTTTCCACAAAAATAATCCTCCAAAAAACGATTTTTTTCCCCGTTCACCCTATGTTTTTATTAGTCCGGCCCTCCAAAAGCATCGCACTTTCTCATGCGGCCCCATGGGAAAATTAATTGCCCACCCCTGCCTAAGAGCAAAGCATTGAACTATTCTGAAGTGTCTTTTAGGAGCCCTGATCTAAATCCTATTGATCATTTGTGGAAGAAGCTGAAACATGCAGTCTGGAGAAGGTGCCTTCACACCTCAGACATCTGGAGGAGTGAGCCAGATACCTGTGGACAGGCACAGAAGTCTCATTGAAGGTTATAGAAATCATTTGTTTGGAGTGGTTGTCTCAAAAGGTTGTGCGACAAAATATTTAGTTAAAGGTACCATCATTTTTTTCCTGGTCAGTTTCACTAGTTTGTTTTTCAATTTTTCAGTTGAACCACAATTCAAAAGCATGTCTGATTTTTATTAGTTCATTTTCAGTAAATGTATTATTACTTTTGGGAGTTTCAAGTTATTTCACTGATCATTGTGGGCTTTTTGTTCTGTAGGAGGGTACCAACAGTTTTGTCCATGTGTGTACATGCATCTTTTGGGTCTATCAGAGCTATATTTCGAGTAGTTCCCAATGTGTGCACCACAATGTTTTTACTACACCTAATACTGTGGAATAGAGCAGCTATTTTATCCAGCAAACCCCAGCGGATTCCACCTGAACAGAGACCAAAATAGCACACTTTTGTTCTTCATCCGTAATAGGAATCTACGGATACGTTTACTGTATCCGCCAAAAGGTTTTCCGGCGGATATGATAAACGGCATTGCTAAACGCTGTGTGAAAAGAGCATTATTCCTATAGACTGTAAATGTCACATAATAGTTGAAATTGGAGCTCTCACGCTACAACAAATCTGTATGTAGTCTAAACAATCAGCTCTCCTTGGCATTTTGTAAGCATAGGGAAACAGCAAAATAATTATGTGGATGGGTGGTGTGAAGCTGCAGTACTGATGAATCCCTTAAGCCCCACTGCACTGTACATTTACAGGGCGGCCTGTCCTAAGGCACCATGCTATACATCTAGTCTCATCCAATGTACAATTAGAAATAGGAAGTTGGCTTTGATTGTCAAATGCACTTCAGCTATAATGGCCCTGGTCAGAGAAAGTGTTGGTATTCATGTGATTGAGTCTCTAAGCCACACGTGTCAAACTGCGGCCCTCCAGCTGCTGGGAAACTACAACTCCCATGATGCATTTATATAATCTATAACAGTGGGCATGATGGGAGTTGTAGTTTCCCAACAGCTGGAGGGCCACAGTTTGACACCCCTGCTAAGCGGTCCAGTGGCAAGTTTATGTTCCTGGCCATACATGATTGGGTTAGTTTTGGGTCCGAAATACGGATCCAAAACACACATCTAAAAAACGCAGAGCGAACATACCCTTATTTTGAGGGCACACCAAATTTACACTGTCATACAAGCTGTAGACTGATTACTTTACATTGTATCAGTGTCATATCTTCAGTGTGGTCCCATGAAAAGACAATTTTGTGGTGTACTCACATTTGTGAGATACTGTATCCTATACTGTGTACTCTATATACTAAATAGTATAGTAGGTAGTATATAATAATATATATATATAGGCAGTCCCCGACTTACAATGTTCCAACTTACATCAGTCTCCACTTACAAACGGACATTTAGGGCATGTCCCCACTGCACGGGTTTTCCGTCTGGCGGTTTTTCCGCCCATGGTCCGCCCGCAAAACATTCAACAAGCACAATCTTTCGTCCAGTTTTCGGACGGGACCTGTGCATGTGAATATGAAGGGGGAGGGCTTTTCTCCACTCATCGTGGAGAAAAGCCCCCCCCCCCCGCGGCCGTGTGGACTGCACACAAAGCGGACAAATACCGGCCGAGTAAACCTACCAGTATTTGTCCTCTGCAGTGGGGACAAAGCCTTATGGGGCACAGCTCAGCCTACTGACATAACACATTGAGTCACGGCCCATAATAACATCGGAAGGTCACTAGCCTTCGTCTGCCCACTGCGTCTTCCGGCCGGCACGGCACTATAGCTCTTCTTTACCCTCCTCCCGTCCACCTGCCTTGTGCAGGGACATCCATCTTGGTCCACTCCAATGTAAAGTACTTTACTGTATCAGCACCCATACAATTAGTACGTGTTACATGCTGGCATTTGTAGTTGTGGAACCACACGTGTGCTGTTTAGTACATGTGTTTAACATGTGCTGCTCTGGCATGCTGGAGCTTGTAGTTCAATATTCCACGGCAGCTAGTAGCTGTGAAACTACAAGTGCCAGCATGCCACAGCAGCTCATGAGAGATA
The DNA here is from genome assembly GCA_025379985.1 of Phyllomedusa bahiana. Lineage (NCBI taxonomy): Eukaryota > Metazoa > Chordata > Amphibia > Anura > Hylidae > Phyllomedusa > Phyllomedusa bahiana. Next base: position 16,816 of record JAODAL010015495.1, read on the forward strand.
GAAAGTGAAGGAAATTCTTCTAAACAGGGGCACAGACAGCAAAACAAATGTAAAATCCGATCTTTGCGCTATCCAAAGCAAGAAAAAAAACATTTTTGCTGGAGTTATGTTTAATAAATGTTCCAACTTACATACAAATTCAACTTAAGAAGAAACCTACAGTTCTTATCCCGTTCATAGCCCGGGGACCATAACCCTACCTTAACCCTATCCCAACCATAACCTTCATTTACGGGGAGCTTCGGAACACAGGGAGCTTCATTCTTGGGAAGCATCAGAGCATGGGGAGCATCATCAGTGCTTCTGTCAATGAGTACAAATATCATCCAGCTTTTGCTGCAGCAGATTTCCGGCATTTAAACACTTAAAAATATGCACCACACTTTAGTGTGAGGCATTTCCCCAGCGAATATCCGATCTCCATTGTTTCCTTTTTTTATTTTACTCGCATAAATGCCTCAAGAATTGACAAGGCTCTTAAATTTAGGCAAGTGAAATCATCTCTAAATACTTGCCACAAATACATTTGTAAAATCAGCACCGTGTGAATGGTGGTGTGAATATTACATTGGAATCAATAAGAGGTGTTTAGATCATTGTTTTCAAGCTTATTTTGGGATGTATTTTTGCACAAAATACGCCCCAAAACAAGTGTGAAAAAAAAACTGTGTGAACATACCCTTAAGGTAACCACTGAACTTATTAAACTCTTGGGGGTTAATTAAAAGCTAAAAATAATATAATAATATAAATAATAAAATAATATAATAATAATAATATAAATAATAATATAATAATAATAGAAAGTGAACAAAAGTAAGTACGTTTCTTACAACAGCAAATAATATATACAAATTTTGTATCCCCAAAAAGAAAAAAAAGGTAACACTTTACATCTGGGGGCCAAACATTTGGGTACATTTATTTATAAAATTGAAATGCAGCAATTAGTCCTGCATATTTATGCTGGAAAATGCTATAGCAGAATATGGATCAAAATTGAACTAATCTCATCCACATGCTGCAGAGATTTCCCATATGGAGAATGGCCAGTGGTGTGGAGTCTCTAATCTGTAGCAGGTCAATTCTTGTTGCGTATCATTTGTCAATTTGTTGTGGGTTTTCTCCATCCACTTAAAAAGGAAAATCTAAATCTGAGAAAGCAAGCACTTTATTTATTTATATGTGTGCTATTTATTTATTTCTTTATTTTTGCACAATTTTGTGTGGATTTGTCTTGTAAATTTCTCTGCTAATTGTCGAAATTTTCAGCAGCAAAGAATTTACCCTATAAGGGTTAAGCTTCATGATTGCAGTGATTCCAACTGGAAAAATGTATAAGCATGTTCAATAAACGGTTTGCATCAATGAACATCCCATACATTTGTCAAAGATTTCTGCCAAATTGCTACTGCATGCATGCAGACTCTGAGTCACCATTTTATTGAACAGAGTAAAAACTGCAAAATTTTAGCAAGCAAAATTTGAAAATCTGTGGCAGATCCTAAACTCTTTCTTTAAGCTAGTAACGTATCACGTTTTTGACTTCAGCTTAATGTATACTCCAGACTGTACACATTAAAGGAAAGCCAAATAATAGCATTCATCACCTATGGGATACAACTGTTAAAAAAAAGTATATCTTTTTTATTGGGTGCTGTTGTACACAGTTGAGTCACATTATTATGACCACCAACTAACATTTACTGTAGCTTGACGGACCGCCTTCGTAAACCCTTGTAGCAGACTTTCACCTCTCATATCGATGGCACGTGGTGCTCCACAGTTGCCACTTCGCTTACTCACAATGGCACACTTGGTCCACTCACGATACACTGTCACCACAGCAGTACATGAACAGTTCACAAACTGCACAGTTTCAGAAACACTGCCACCTTTGGCCTGGAAGCCAATAATCATCCCTGTTTGCAAGTCTGATAAATCCCCCCTTTTATCCATGGCAGTAACAAGGGATATATGTGCAGACAGCCTATCACTCACTTTACATACCCACCAAGCCAGCTCACCACACGTGACTTCCTTCGTGAGCTACACTCTGCTGACATCGAAAGGAAGTGTTCATAATAATCTGACTCAACTATGTATTTACTTTCACAGGCTCCTATGGTTTTCCATTTCTTGGTGGTATACAAAGGATACTGGCACAATAAAGGCTAAAAGGACACACTTTTGGCCTCCGTCGGGCCATTTAGTTCTATAGCTACATTAGAGAGGTTCTGCCATCATAGATACTGATGGCACTTCGATGGGATATGCCATCAATGTCGGGTAAGTGCAGGTCGCGTCTTTGGGACCCGCACCTATATCTAGAACTGGCCCCTGAATTCTGAATGGAGAAGTGACTGCACAAGCTCGGCCCTTTGCAGTCAGATGCAACCACTCAGCTCTACTAGGAACTCCTACTGAAATGAATGGAAAGGGGCCAAGCTTGCACAGTCACTTCTCTATTCAGGAAAGGTAGTTTTAGAGGCCAGTTCTAGAGATAGATGCGGGTTTCAAAGGTAGGACTTGCACTTATCTGACATTGATGGCATAGTCTATCGATACACCATCAGTATCTATGATGGTAAAACCCCTTAAAGAGGTTGTCTCGCTACAAAGATCATATCTCAAATGATGGGGACAGTAAAAATAAGCACTTTTGTAATTGGTTTGCATTACCTAAGTCACTTAGTATAGCAGATATGAGCTTTTCTGTGCATCTATAGCTTTTTCTGCTGCAGCTGGATGGGACACGCCCCCTTTTTCTGTAATTGGCTGACTGATATGTCATTCAGTCTGTTGTGACATGCCCCCAGATGGGAAATGCCCCCTGAGCTGTGATGGGCTGCCTGCACTCTGTGTTTACTCCCCTCTGAGCTGTGTAAATCAAAACTGAAACTAACTGACTGAGAGTGCTGCTGGCTCTATACTCATCTCCCAACTCTTAGGTGAACGATCTGGGCAATTACTGACTATATAGCTGATAGATTCACTCTCCCCTCATATAACACAGTCTTATACCCTGTGCACCCCCATATAACACAGCCTTATACAGTCTGCTCTACCTCTTGCCTGATAACCATACATGCCAACTCTCCCGCTTTTGGCGGGGGGGTCCCGCTAATTGGGGTGTCCCCCCCCCCCCCGCCCTCCCGGCAGAGTTGGCATTCCTCCCGCCGCCAACAGCGGCGCAATTACCACGGGGCAAGAGTAGCGCTGGTGCGCTACTCTTGCGTTGCCGGGCCGCTCCTACAGGCGGGTGAAGCGGCTGCAGCGGCCTCTTCACCTGCCTGGAGTCTCGCTGTGCAGGGAGGAGGCAGGAGGGATCGTTCCCTCCTCCCTCCTCCCGCTGTATGTACAGCGCCGGTGTGCACCGTACATACAGGTCAGCGGCGCAGGGGGAGTGACGCGCCTCTGCACTCACTTCCCCTGCGTCGCTGAGGAGATCGGAGATGTCCGGAGCTGCAGGAGCCTGGTGAGGTAAGTGGATTTTATTATTTTATTTTTATTAGCTACATGGGGGGCTCCTACCTGGCTACTAAAGGGGGCAACTACCTACCTGGCTTCTAAAGGGGGCAACTACCTACCTGGCTACTAAAGGGGGCAACTACCTACCTGGCTTCTAAAGGGGGCAACTACCTACCTGGCTACTAAAGGGGGCACTACCTGGCTTCTAAAGGGGGCAACTACCTACCTGGCTTCTAAAGGGGGCAACTACCTACCTGGCTACTAAAGGGGGCACTACCTGGCTTCTAAAGGGGGCAACTACCTACCTGGCTTCTAAAGGGGGGCAACTACCTACCTGGCTACTAAAGGGGGCACTACCTGGCTTCTAAAGGGGGCAACTACCTACCTGGCTTCTAAAGGGGGCAACTACCTACCTGGCTTCTAAAGGGGGCAACTACCTACCTGGCTTCTAAAGGGGGCACTACCTGGCTTCTAAAGGGGGCAACTACCTACCTGGCTTCTAAAGGGGGCAACTACCTACCTGGCTTCTAAAGGGGGCAACTACCTGGCTTCTAAAGGGGGCAACTACCTGGCTACTAAAGGGGGCAACTACCTGACTACTAAAGGGGGCAACTACCTGACTACAAAGGGGGCAACTACCTGACTACAAAGGGGGCAACTACCTGGCTTCTAAAGGGGGCAACTACCTGACTACAAAGGGGGCAACTACCTGGCTACAAGGGGGCATCTACCTGCCTGTAAGGGGCACTACCTGGTTATGGGGGGGCTACTACCTGGCTATAAGGGCATCTACCTGGCTTTCTTCCAAAGCCATTATGCAGTTAGGCGGAGTGGGTGTGGCTTTTTGAAGGGGCGTGTCACACCAAAAAGATGGGCGTGTCCACGCGCGCCGCCCTCTTTAATCTCCTGCTTTTCCATTTTCAAAAGTTGGCAACTATGCTGATAACAGAGGGGAAGGACAGGGGAGGGGGGGGGTACTGTGCATTCCAAAAGTGTTTCATAAGTTGAGGCGTTATGTAAAACTAAGTACACCAATACAGGTGATCTGGTTACAGCAATACAGGGGCTCTGGTTACAAGGAGCTTGTGCAGCCTCTAGCTGAGAGCTCTGTAGCCATGAGAACACTGCGGGAGGGCTGCAGAGCTGACGTCTTCTCCCTTCCCCTGCTTCATACAGAATGATGATGCCACAACTCTTCAGTGAGGGGAGACTCGCCTCCTGGGAGGAGATACATGTCTACTGAGAGGAGAGACTCGCCCCTATATTTGAAGTTGAAACAGATAGAGACAGCTCAAGTCTTTGAAAGCTTCAAAACGATAAAACCCCTTTAAGCCAGTACATTGGGATCTTTCCTTCATAGACCCCGTGACACATTGATAGGACATGCCATAATGTCGGATGAGACTCACACCTATATCTAAAACTGGCCCCTGAATTCTGAATGGAGAAGTGACTGCACAAGCTCGGCCCCTCTCCTTTCATTTCAATGGAAGTTCCATTTGCAATCGAATGCAGCCATTGAGCTCTACTCAGAACTCCCATTGAAATGAATAGAAAGCGGACAAACTTGCACAGTCACTTCCCTATTCAGAAAAGGTAGTTTCAGGGGCCAGTTCTAGAGGTAGGTGCGGGTCTCAGAGGTAGGACTTGCACTTATCTGACAATGATGGCATAGTCTATCGATATACCATCGGTATCTATGATGTTAAAACCCCTTTAAAGGGGTTGTCTCACTACATTGATTCCTCTTACCTCAGTCCTGTTTTCTTGGTTTCACTTTGATTTCAGGGGCGTGTTTACTGGCTTCCACTAGGCTGCAGTAGAAGCCAGGTCTGTAGCTATAGCAACCAGTGCTGGCAGCCTATCAGGATAGATCAAACAGGTCTGTAGCTATAGCAACCAGTGCTGGCAGCCTATCAGGATAGATCAAACAGGTCTGTAGCTATAGCGACCTGAGGAGCTGATGCAGCCCATACAAGAGGGGATATCTAGGAATAGATAGGACACTGTTAATGGACATATATTGCAAAGTGACTTGTTTTTCCAAGATCTTTAACATAAAAAGCAATCCTTGTAGTGAGATGACCCCTTTAAGCCTGAACATTGGGATCTTTCCTGGCATACACACTAAAAGGAAGTCACAAACATGATGTGTTCCTAATCTAAATCCCATTCACTTTAATTTTTAGTTGTAACAGTTCTGTAAATATTCTCACAAATTCTCCAAACTGCGAAACTAGCCTGGCAAATCAATTGTACGGGCGCTGATATGTGCACAGTCTGCCTATCCAACAACACATTCATACTATGATGAGCTATCGCCCTTCAGCAAATGATCAGATAGTCAAACAAAAAGCCCCACAAGATTTGGTTCCAAATAAGGAATACTTAGGAGCAAAATTGGTGCTGTCCTTGCTGAGAGCTGGACACAGACCTCTCTGAGGCAGCTTCAGCCTGGAGCAGATCACTGCTCTGCACCCTGACCTCTGTGCCTGCTCTGCATCCTGCAGCACAATAGAACCATTATATATATATAAAGTCTAGTGAAGGCAGATCGAGCTCCAGCATGCCCCATCCCCCACCCTGACGTCAGGAAAAATGGGCAGGGATTAAGGAGAAGAAAAAAAACTGGCAATTGAAGGATGAGAAGAGCTGAGGAGGAGGAGGAGGAGGGTCTAGTGCATCCAGTGCAGGAGATCGGGACAGGGCAGTGGGATGAGGAGCTGATCACTCAGTGCACTGCTATATCCTTCTAGAGACCTGGAGGCATTGTGATTGGACCTGTGTGCACAGGCTGTGCCCCAGCATCACTGCATTTGGGACTCTGCAAATTGGGTGCCCAGTGGGGGAGATCCAGCACCGGGAGTGCACCCTGCACCGGATATTCCTGGGAGCTCGCTGGGGAGCGCTATCTCTGGGAGCAGGTGAGCCTGGCACTGTACATAGGAGGGTAGCTATGGCATCAGGCATGTGATCTCTGCATACTGTGCCCACAGCTCTGCTCACTTCAGCTCTATACATTCAGTGGGTGCATGGGCTGCTCAGCATTGGAGCCACTCTTTTTAAAATTGTTTTGTTATCAAACTGCATATTTACAAATATTAGGAGTTTGGATTGTTTTGCATTGATAAATGTTTACTAATAGTATGAGTCTAGATTGATAAATATCTACATACATTAGGCATCTAGATTGATACATTCTTACTAATAGTATGAGAACAGATTGTTTGACGAATATATACATATATTAGGAGTCTGGATTGTTTTGCATTGATACATTCTTACCAATAGTATGAGTCTGGATCGTGTTGATAAATATCTACATATATTAGGAGTTTGGATTGTTTTGCATTGATAGATGTTTACTTATAGATTGATAAATATCTACATATATTAGGAGTCTGGATTGTTTCGCATTGATACATTCTTACCAATAGTATAAGTCTAAATTGTTTGATAAATATCTACAAATATTAGGAGTCTGGATTGTTTTGCATTGATAAATGTTTACTAATAGTATGAGTCTAGATTGATACATTCTTACCAATAGTATGAGTCTGGATCGTGTTGATAAATATCTACATATATTAGGAGTCTGGATTGTTTCGCATTGATACATTCTTACCAATAGTATAAGTCTAAATTGTTTGATAAATATCTACAAATATTAGGAGTTTGGCTTGTTTTGCATTGATAAATGTTTACTAATAGTATGAATCTAGATTGATAAATATCTACATACATTAGGCATCTAGATTGATACATTCTTACCAATAGTATGAGACAAGATTGATAAATATCTACATATGTTAGAAGTCTGGATTGATATATGCTTACCAATATTATGAGTCTGGATTGTTTTGATAAATATCTACAAATATTAGGAATCTAGATTGTTTTGTGTTGATCAATATTTATTAATATAATGCTTCTGGATCACTGTGTGGCATATCTGTGCATCCTTGCTGTGCTGCTCTTCCATACTCTTACATGCACAACTTTATGTGTTGAATACAACTGTGTGTCTATGGTGTGGAGTTAACTATGAAATCCTGTAATTGTGTCTTGTGGGGGGGAAGGCTTGGCAGATCTACACTGGGGTGTCTGTATTGTGCTGCACACTTGGGTTGAGGTGTGCAGAGGTGGGGGCTGGGATTTCTTGCTGACTAGCAGAAGTCTGGACAGTATAAAGAGGAGGGGAGAGGTGTGTATATAGTGTAGGGGGGGGAGGGGATTAGTGAATAGGGTTGGGGGAGGTTTGCACGTGTATGTATCGGCAAGATCTGACCCATAACTGAGGATGGTTTACATATTGTGGCCTGGCATGGTGGCATTGTAAATATGCCAGTTGCGGGAAGACTATTTGCCTCAGGGGCTTTAACAATTCCTCCCAACAAGCTCCAACCTGAGCTGCTGACTCTTAATCTGCTTCTTATTATCTGTATTATACTGACAGGGCTGTGCCTTGTTATGGCGGAGAAGGGACTGATGAGAGGTTGGCATTGTGAAGAACTCCTACAGTTACATCTACCATGATGCTGGCATTGGACTGGCTGTAGAGTAGATGAGGAGGATTTGATCTGGATACAGGACACTTGCTATGGCAGGCTTCAGGCCTCTTATTATTATACCAGCAGCTGGGGGCATTGGTGCTGTACGTAATCTGATTTCAATGACATATCATGTAACTAATTTTCCAGATGGGATGACTGCAGTGGTGAATTATCATCAAATTACACTGGCCGGCCATGGCTCTGGTTTGTGTTACTGGTCAATAGGACTGCTTCTGTCAGGCTGATTGCTCCTCTTCCATTACAGATTACCTCATATGTGGAGGAATGTAGGAGCATGCATAGGGCCACCTGGTGCAGTGACTACATCAGATGTTTCCATCTCCCTTGCATGATGTAGGAGATTATATATATATATATATATATATATATATATATATATATATATATATATAAAAACCGGTATTTTTAGGGGATATCAGCTTCAACCCCATCTTTAGGTAACTGATATTTTATATCTATTGATTTCCTCATGCTGTGTGCTCCCTGCCCATCTGTAAGTCTTCTTGGTATGACTGTGGAAGGGGAGTGACTTGCTCCAGCCAGGCCAGATGTTCATAAATAATAATGCAGAGGTGGCAATGTGGGACTGGTAATTTCTCGCCGTTATAATAAGCATTTCTACAGATGGATGCAGCTAACCCTGATTTGACACTTCTCCCATATCCCTTTCACCAGCAGAGGCGCTATTTTATAAAGCAAGGAAAAAAAATCAATGGTGACCACCAACTCATCTGTCAAACAGCTCCCGACTTTGGGCTTCCTTGTATCCCTTTAAGTGTGTCATGCAATTATATCTGACTTTAAAAGTCTTAAGTGGAGTCAGGTTTATATATGGCTCGTCTAATTTACTCTTCTGAGAACCATTAAAGCAAATTCAGTGGCTTTTTTTAATACCCTAAAATGTTATTACTGGTTTTTACATCATGGCTTTAGTCTATCTTCACTCCATCGCCTGTGCAGCCTCTTGTTCCCTGTTATCACCTAGGGAGAGCTGTGCTGTAGTTTTCAAGGGGAATTCTGAATTTTTCCATAGAATAGATTGAAAATAAAATGTCTTCACTAGTGCAGTTCATTCATAGAAGCTCCCAGTGATATCTTACTCTACATAAGTAGCTAGAATAGATTATTCTCTGGATCGATGGATGGAAGACTCCCATATTGATCCAGCGGCTGCTGTACAGGAAGTATGGATCTATACCGTATGTAGAAACTGGGCGTTTTAAGATTGAATGTATCTAATACAACTCCTTACCCCACTCCTACCGTGCCCCACACGCAAGGGTTCAAGAAGCTGAGATATGGGCTGCTGTTGGTGGGGTCTGTATACTGTAGGGTTCCTTTAGCTGTCCATGTGGGCACTATATAAGTGTGTGTGTATGTATGTATGTATATATATATATATATATATATATATATATATATAGAGAGAGAGATATATACTTATGCTTATTTTGCAGCAGTATTTATAAGCTGAAACCCAGGAATGGTACAAGCCTTTCCGATATACTTTCTCTTTGTAGGTTTCATTTCTGGTTGAGGCTTACAAATACTGCTACAAAATCTGCACCAAAAAACACCCTGTAAAACCAGCCTTCCTGCTTATAAAATGTATCCCTGATTAAAATAGCAGAGTTGAGCTTTCACTTTCTACACTATGAGAATGGTAACCTAGGACTAATACTGCATACAAAATGCCGGAGTTAAAGTGGTTGTCTCACTAAATTGACTCATCTCACCTCAGTCCTGTTTTCCTGGTTTCACTTTGAATTCAGGGGCATGTTTACTGGCTTCTACTAGGCTTAAGTAGAAGCCAGGTCTGTAGCTATAGCAACCTGAAGAGCTGATGCAGCCCATACAAGAGGGGATATCTAGGAATAGATAGGACACTGCTAATGGACATATATCACAAAGTGACTTGTTTTTGCCAGATCTTTAACATAAAAAACAATCCTTGTAGTGAGACAACCCCTTTAATGCAGACAGTCTGGAGCATGCTGCCAAATTGTCATCTCTTTGCTGTCCTATGGAGGATATTATGACATCCGCCATCTGAGTTTCCCCGATTCCCATGCATTGCCTTGTGCCATTTCTATGCCTATTGCTATTCTATGTCTATTGCTACTCTTTTCCCCTGTTGCCGGGGTTTTGTCATGGTTCATTGGTGTTGTATGACCATACAGATGCATGGATCCCCTGGAGCATGTAAATCCAGATTTAGGCTGGAAACAAACCGTTTTTGATGCAATTTTTCTTTTTTGTTAGCTAACGCCAGGAGTGCATTCAGGAACATTTGAAAATATAAAGAGTAATACTTTTGCCCTTTTTTGTTCTGGATCCACGACTGGCTTTGACTCAGAAACTTTATGAAACAAATGATGTATGTGTCCAGCCTAAAACTGGACACACTCCAGCAGCCACATGTGGATGTAACCATGTGGCTGCACAAGTTTGCGGGTGATATGGCATTTTCGAGCAGTCACTGGAGGGAATTTTTTTCTCCACTTCTGGCTGTTGAGTATATGAACCCAGCCTAAATGTGTTGTCAAGAAGTGGATATAGAAGGCTTTTGAATGAAGCTAAGATAGGTACACATGTAGCCTATGCTTTTTGTCAATCCATATTGTACTTGCCTCTACCCCAGTATCATTATGCCTTATGTATCACACTCTGACTCCATGGATGGAAATTCTCTGTAAGACTCTTCTCACACTATCAGTGATTCGGTGTGCCCATTGGAGTAGCCTCTGATGTATAACTCAAGTGTAGATGGATGCCACGAAGTATACTATATGATATAAGATTAATTTACCATACGTGTGGATCCCCCCATCTCATTGGCTTCTCTGTGCTCTAAAATTGATAAATTATTTTACAGAAACAATAAGGAAACAAAGATAAATGACTACATTGTCCTTGCCGTGTCACAGGCAGGCACAGGAACTTCCAGAGCTTACAATGTGAAGACCTAGACAAATAGCTTCTTGTATCTCTACTTCCAGGTCCCCAGATCAGGGCTGTGGAGTCGGTAAGCCAAAGCTCCGACTCGTCACTTTCCCTAACTCCTAACTCCCTCATACACGGCGCATGTTTAAGTGATAACTTTACTGTTGTAAAATGGTCCCATCAGGCTCTTTATAACCTCATGATACAATAATCAAGCTATTCAGGTAGAACAGACACTGACAAGCAAAAGGGTAACAGTGTTTTGAACTTGTGACTTTCAGGCTCCGTATCTCACCATCGACGACCGCTTTGTATATGAGACTCCCATCGTTTTTATAGACAATCATCTTACCTATCTTATACATTGACTTGCAAGTATTTAACATCTGCTGCGTTCTGCAGATCCTTGTCATGTAACTGAATTGTTACTGTTGTGCTCCTAAAAATCAAAATGTTAATTTTTATTATTTTGTTAGTATTTTTTAAATCCAGCTTTTGGCTTTCAACACTGCCTGAATCCTTCTGGACTCTGGATCAGATTGAAGCACATAGTGACCAAAATCTGATCCCAGATCTCTTCTGCATGTTCCAATCTTGTTGCAGACTGGGCTTGGATACAAATACAGCTTTTTCTTCAACTCTACCCACAAGTGTTCAATTGGTTTGAGGTCTAGGGACTGTGGTGGCCAATCCAGCAACTCTACTTCATTGTCATTGAACCATTCCTTCTCCCACCTAGACGTCTGCTTCGGGTCGTTGTCCTGCTGGAACACTGTCGTCCTTTTCATACCCATAGTACTCAAGCATATGAAGTAACTCGTCTTGTAGGACACTCACATACAACTCAGCATTGAGATCAACATCAGTCCTGGTCAAGTATCCAACATTTTTGTCTGTGAAACAACCCCTAATAATCAGACTTCTTCCACCAAATTTGACAATTTCTCAATCAGTCAGTCTCATTCTTCCAAACCCATTTGCTCCCATTAGAGCCCGGTCTATTGACTTTCATCTTGTCACTCAAATTCAACCATTTCCAAATTCCAATTTTCACATTTTTATTTGAAAAGTCAAACCAAGGCATCTTATGATGAGATTGAAGTTGCGGCTTCTTCACCTCTTTTCGGGCCATCACTCCAGACCTGTGTAATGCGCGTTGCCCGGTGCTTGAATGGATGTCTGTGATCTCACTATTACAACGCCTATGAGCCGCCTCCACTGCCGTGTCTGTCACACCAGAACTGATCGACCTTGTGATGAGCGACTTGTTGACTCTGATATTTTGCCTGGACGTCACCTCTTGGGTTTGGATTGGATGAATTGACATCATTTCATATTCTTCCCGCTGTCAGGGCCTCTCTTGATGCAGTTTGGCAATTTTCTTGGCCAAAAGACGCTATCGATGAGCTGGATGATGCTGTTTCTCTTTTCTTGGGAAACCTTCTTCATGGCTGCTCCTTGACTCTAACCAGTGACCTTTCACTTGGGAATCAGCCTAAACACAATGAGCTATTAGGGAATGTGAGAACAGGTTGTAATTTTGTAGTAACAAGAATTAAAAGATTGTCCCACCACCAGGAGCAAAACAGTAACAATGCAGTTACATGACAAGAATCTGCAGAACTAAGCATATGCTAAACAGTTGCAAGTCAAAGTTATGCATGAGATCGCCAAGATGATTGTCTATAAAATAATGGTTGTCTGATGTTGTAAGCTATAGTGATGGTGAGATATGGAGCCTGAAAGTCAAAAGTTCAAAAACATTATTACCTTTTTGCTTGTCAGTGTAGAATATATTTATTGGATACAACTTTAGTACACACAAATCTTAAAAATTGTAAATATGCAAAATGCTGCAGTAAGTGGGAAAACAACAAAAACGTCCTGAATAACATTTGCGGAGTCTCTGAATTTGTTCTGAGAAATAGTATCGCCTCCATCAGATCCTGCATAGATGACCTCACATCTGATCTCATTATTTCCAGGCTAGAGACCGGCTTCTCCATACTAACTTGGGTTGGTGGCAAAGCGGTGACAACATCTCTAACAATTTCAGGGTATAAAGGAATCGCCTCAGCCACAGTCAGTTTTGATGAACGGTTAAACTCTTCTACTTTTTTGAAAGCAAGTGAAATTTTTTTCTGAAATCTGGTTAAAGTGTTTGTTATGGGAGCGGAATCTTTTCCCCTGAGGCAACGCTTTGCCTGCTCCATGTCATCCAAATAGGCTGAAGATATGGCAGCAGTAGCACTGACAAGACCCAATTCCTGTTACTCTTGGCACTGCATTTAACTAACTGGACCAATTTGTTATATATTTTGGGAGTCAGTCCTTTTTATAACGACTCCAACTCCACAGCACTGCACTACCATCCAAAAACAATATAGTGGACATTACCTACTATTTCTAATGAGACTAAATGCAGATAAGCAACTACAGTAACATGATATTAGTCTGCCCTGCCATTCAAGAGTTTTGTCTCTTTATCACCACTAGAGAAGGTTTTCTATCTAACTTTCAATTTCATAGCACTGCTTTGTTAAAGGAGTTGTTTCATAGGATACATGAATGAAATGATGCTGCTTTGCTCTATCACTTCCTGGTTAAGCTGTCTGTAATTAGCATATGAGCTCAGTGTATTCAGACTCCTGCTAATTAAATAAATCTCATGTTATGAGGACCAGGGAAGCTTCTGAGGTAAAGTAAACAGCAGAAATTAGTCTTTTGTCTGAAAGATCAGATAACAAACAAGCTCTCACTGTCCGGAGTTCTGTGCTGCTGATACCTGTGTGATGACGTCACTCCCTGCTATCAGAACAAACAGCATGGGAGAAGTACACAGGTCGGTCACTTGGGGAACCAGAGAGAGCACAGAAGGTGATAAAATCACTTGTAGCTCCTTAACAAAAAAAATGAACAACGCAATATATTTGGAAAACGTCTTCATTTAGTGTTCCCTACATGTTGACAGCTAATCTTTGTAGCGAGACAACCCCTTTAAACAAAAAAACTGCCAAAAATTCCCTAAAAAAAAATTGTTTTCCATACATACTGAATTTAGCAAAAATAATACTTTCTGACAGAAGAGTCCCTCTAAAGTGAGGCATTATATTTGTGGGCATCATCTAGTGTTCCACTTTAATCCCACAGATTTGAATGAACAGAGAAGGCAGGTCATGTTTATTGATTACTGATACATAGTACTCCCTTTCTCTAGGAATTTCTTACTCTCCTTTTCTTGACAAATCCACAATCATTAGGGTGCTTTCACACGGTGCATTTTTTTTGTGCAGAAATATACAGCAAGAACTGCTCTGCCTTTCTGCACAAAAAAATGCATCCAAAAGCGTGTAACAAAAATGCAACAAAAACACACCATGTGAAAGCACCCTTATGTGAGGATCAGACCACTAATTGAGTAACTGGTTAGGGCTTGTTCACATGATGTTTTGGATGCATTTTACGGATAAGTTTTTTGGATCCGTTTCTTCAATGCTTTATTTAAATCAACCTATCAAACTGCAATTTATATATAATATAACCTATCAATGACCAAGAAAAAACCCTTTTTTACCTAGTGTCAATCAACTGTACAGACACCTATGATTTTAGAACCTGCCACCCCCCTCCTTTTTTTTTTTTTTTAAAATCTACCAATAGTTTTCAAACTCAGAGACCTGACGTCCATGTGCATCCAGTGGTATGCTGGGGGCTGTGGGACTGACATTATGCTCCTCTCCTTTACCCATGTAGAATGAAGGCATTTTCCAATAGCACATTGCATCAGAAAAATTAGCCCTCCCATTAAAATGATACAAAATATAACCCAAACATAATATTCAAATTTTATATTTAATTTAAATCCAATGCGTTTTTACTGATGCGTTTTTGGCATCGAAAGCGGATCCAAAACGCACCCAAATGAATGCTGCGCTTTTGGATCCACTTTCGGGATGCCAAAAGCACACTCCATTATTTCCTATGGGGATTTCTCTTGCGTAAAACGCAAGAAGAATTGACATGTCAATTCTTAAAACGGATCCGAAAAGCGCATCGGCGATCACTCGTCTGAACAGCGCTGCGCTTTTGCCATTGAAAGCAATGTTAATCGCACTGACAATTGTTAGATCCGTTTTGCGGATCCGTAAAACGGATCACAAAAACGTCGTGTGAACAAGCCCTTAAAACGAGTCTTCACAGATGTGGCAGAGTCCAGTTTGTTATTCTGCACAGCTCAAGGCGCTATGACAATCTTTCTTCTGCATTTTTACTTGGGGCTGCAGGAAAATCTATAGTCACATTAGCCACTGCTTCTGTTGCTTTGGTGTGGTTTTCTAGATAGAAAACAGGAAGGCTAAAACAAATATTCATGAAGCCTGAAATATTCACTACTGAGTAATTAGCGCAGGAAACTCCTTTTACTGGACTTTCCCTTTACCACTAAGGGCTTGTCCCCACTGCAGGGTTTTCAGTTGGTTTTACAGGTGGTTTTCGGATTTGAAAGCCATCTATAAACAGACGGTCAACCATTCTGATAGCTCTTTAATAGAAAATCCGTTCAGCAGTCCCTACTGAACGGCTTTTCTGCCAGACGGTTTTTCACACCCTTGGCGGTCCAAAAAACTTAGAACATGTTCATTCTTCTGCCCAGTTTTCGGGCGGAACATGAACATGTCAATGGTTGAGGGGCAGGGGGAATCCGCAAACCTCAGACAGAATCGTCCCCCCAAAACCACATACAAGATGTCTAAATACTGGCCGGATTCTTTAATCAGGATCCGGCCGGTATTTGCTTACTGCTGTGTGGACGCACCCTAAAGGGCCGTTCACACGGCTTATTTTGGGCACGGATTGCAACCGTATTGCGCGCCGTACTGCGCTGCAGTACGGCTGGAATCCGTCCCAGCCATTACGGTAATTCAAAGTTCTCATAGAGAAATGTGGATTCAGGGAGAAAGTGACATGTTCATTATCCCGGCGGAATACACGCTGTGGATAATGAAAGTCTATGGGGTCGGCGGGCAGCGCCCCCGCCCCTTATTCAAGCCGTATTGCGGGCGAAATCCATCCCGCAATTTCGGCTTAAATAAGCCGTGTGAACCTGCCCTAACAGATCTAAAAAAAATTTAATTTCTCATCTGATTCTGCCACCAGTTACCACTGATCAGTCAGACCGTGTCTACACCGCACAGGTTTTTGATTGCATTTTTATAGCGGATTCAGTATTTACAATCTGACGAAAATCCGACGGTGCCCAGAGCTGTGTAGACCTCAATAGAAAATCTGTGCTGTAGTCTACACAGCACGGATTTTCTACTACGCTGCCGGCCGCCTTGTGGAAGATAGAACATCTTCTACCTTCTGCAGGATTCCTGCAGCCCTCAATGTACGGTGCCGTGAGAAATCCGACCCAGTTTTTTTATTTGCGGTATTTTAAGTTAGCTGTGTAGACATAGCCTAAGGGGGTGACAGTTGAAACCCTGAAACCCTCTGTTTTGCCTGGTATAGCTATTATTCTGAATCTAGGCAGTGTCCTTGTGTCTGTGAAAAAGTCCCAGAACATACCATGATGGCAGCATGTTCTAACAATTCCAGAGATGGGAGGACCCCATTAACTCTTTGGCCCCGAGTCATTGGTACTATTTAATAATTTAGTGGGTCACCAATGATTTTAGGATCCAATTTGACATTTTAGCAGCCTGACTAGACAGACTGTTCTAGACCTAGCAGCCAATGTGCACATTTGCTAAGGGTGCTTTCACACGGTGCATTTTTTCAATGCGTTTTTTTTTTTGTGCAGGAAGGCACAGCAATTAATGCTGTACAATGCTGCACAAAAATCACGGTAATTACCGCAATTTTTGTGCAGCAATGTACAGCATTAATTGCTGTGCCTTCCTGCACAAAAAACGCATTGAAAAAAACGCACCAAAAATGCACCATGAGAAAGCACCCTAACTCTGAATGTATAGTACTATGGACAACCTCTGACCCATCATGTCCTCTCAAAATCTAGTGCAGATTGACTAGGTGTTACCACACTGTGTCCATTCATAAAACCACTTTATTCCTATGGAAAGGTTCATATTGAGGTCTTATTATTTTAGTTGTCCTGTTGCTACTGGGCAGTACAGTGTTAATTGCTGCTTATCATGCCATGTGGACGCTGCTGGTGAACAGATCGGATGCCGGATACAGGGTGTGCGTCCCTCACCTGCTGGCATATTGTCCCTCTTGCATCTGCAGGGTTGACGTCACTCTTGCAGCCCATGTGTCAGATTCCTTACTGTTCTGAGATGTGCACTTATTGAGGATGTTGGTTTGTCTTTTGCCTGCAGTGAGGGCTTCAAAGCTGATGTGTTTTCCTGGCACTTCATTTTGACCAGCTTGCTTCCTGCTGAGCAGGTGTTGCATTAAATTCAGGTTGGTCTGCAGTTTACAACTATAGTGGTAGGGGAAGGGCGTCGTGCATTGTAAAGGGATAATGGGTGGGTGTGGACTACGTTAATTTAGAAGGTGGAATATTGGGACCTTTTTCACACATTTGTGCTTTTTGAATGCACCAAGAACTAAATAAATAAAAATATATACCCATATTCTCTCTTCTCCTCGCCTTCACTTTCCTTTCCACTTATTTTATACATTCCTTCTCGGATGTGACTGGAAGAAGGTCACCGTTGGCCAACTTGTCTGTCCGTATTTATCACATTGGAGTTTCCTGCTATGCTCTAAAAGGAGAGCTCTGTTACTTGGAATGTCTTCAAGATTTAAAGGGTTGGTTTCACTACAGACATTGATTGCATGTCGCTAGGATATGCCATCATTGTCTGATATGTCCGGGTCCCACCTCTGAGACTGGCACCTATCAGACAATCATAGCATATCCTCACAATATGCCTGCAATGTCTGAAGGGAAACAACTCCTTTTAAGGGAATAAAAATTTGTATAATTTTGCACCGTGGGTTGCTGTGTATTTTATACATTTACTAAATAAAAAAGCATGCATTTTCTGATTAACGCTAATTTGATAAGAATTTCAATTTGATGTTTCAAAATTTGCATTAATTATAAAGAGAGATGTTTTTGCTGCAATTCAAAAGTTATTCTCAAATACAACAAAAATGCAGTGTGTGCACCCAGCCAAAGGCTCAAACTATTCATGAAGGTCTTAAAGTTTTTTGTTTTTTTTTTTCTTTATAAAGCTTATGTCTGTGTGTTCAAGACGAATGGAGTTATAAAGGATTTATACTTTTTGCTGGATCCACTTCTGGCATTGATATCAAAAACTTCATGTGTGTTTTCAGCCTTAGGCTATGTTCACACGGCTTAATGTTCCACGGCGTAATTACGGGGACGGATTTTGCCCACAATTACGCCGTGTGCTGTGCAGCGGTGGAGGGATGGAGAGGAGACGGAATCCATAGTTCTCTATGAGAACTGTGGATTACCGTAATGACAGGGACGGATTTCAGCCATAATTTGTGCAGTACGGCACTTAATGCTGTACATTACTGCACAAAAATCGTGTCAAAATTTGTGGTAAAAGTCGCGATTCTACCGCAATTTTTGTGCAACAATGTACAGCATTAATTGCTGTGCCTCCCTGCACAAAAAAACGCGTTAAAAAGGCATAAAAAATGCACTGTGTGAAAGCACCCTTATTACCGGCAAGCTTCTTTCAGTTGTCTAAATTAATCTGGAAGGTGTTTCAAAGTAAATAATCAATGACTGTGTGTGAAGTCTTGTGGATTACTCACACACTATTTGATTACTCACTTGCCAAACGGTTGTGATAGGTGACAGAAGCTTGTGGGAAGAGTGCTTTCACACAGTGCGTTTTTGATGCGTTTTTTAATGTGGGTTTTTTGTTGTTTTTTTTTGTGCAGGAAGGTACAACAATTAATGCTGTACATTACTGCACAACAATCGTGGTAAAAATCACGATTTTTGTGCAGCAATGTACAGCATTAATTGCTGTGCCTTCCTGCTCAAAAACGCATTAAAAAATGCACTGTGTGAAAGCACCCTAAGACTGTTCACATGCTTAAAGAACCCCAGGGAGGGGGGGGGACAAAACACTGCCGTCACTGCTGGGGATATGACTATTTTGAACAGGCACATGAGAGAATGGTTTCCTCCACATGTGGCTGTCACAGTGTATAAACCCAGCATAAATCTATTTATATAAGGCCAGGATCACATCTGGGTTAGAGTTTCTGTTTGGAACCCCGGTCGCAAGTTCCTTTAAAAAAAAATACACAAAAAATGGCTTGTCTGCTAAAACAGTGGGTGCTGCAATGGAAACCATTGGGTGCCATTTGCGTCCATTGATAAATGGGTCTGGTCACACCTCCGTTATGGAGGTTCCAAATGAAATCTCTAATGCAGATGAGAACCAGTGCTAGAGAGAGGGAATGATTTTCTCCACATCTGGCTGCCTCAGTGTATGAACCCAGCCTAAATATAGTTATATGAAGTAGACAGAGAAGGCTGAAGCGAAGACATGTACCATGTCCATCCATATTGTATATCCCTCTACCCCAATGTTGTTATAGCTTGTATATCACATTGACTCCTTGGATGGAAATTCTCTGTAGGGCTCTTCTTACACTGTGTCTTGCAGTGTCTGTCGGAGAAGTCCCCCATCTATAGCTCCAATGTACAGACATAATGGATACCGCTCAATATACTCCATGATATAGGCTTTATTTACTATAGAGAGGATGTATGGCCGTTCCTGACAAGTCTTATTTTAGTAAATCCATGTGTTACATGTGAAATAACAATTCTGGAGCATCTCCTCTTATAACTCTATATTGTGCTGTTCCTCTGTTGTTCCTTCTAGAAATGTATTAGTGGATCAGTCAGATGGGTGTTTTTAGCACTGATTGGACAAAGTCAGAAACTGCAAGGACACACCCCTTATCGGTAACACCCAGCTGACAGATTCAGTAAGGAGTTTCTACATGGATTAATGGAGGAACAGATTTACTAAAATAAGACTACATCTATATGGCAATTGTAAAATACCATCGGACTCGTGTTTTAGAATCCGACCAGTATTTTACAATCTGTTTTCGTTTTTTGTGTGGATTTTGCGGTCAAATTTTGGCCAGCCTATTAGCATTGAACAGTACCATACTCCGCCATTTTCAAGTGAAATACGACGGATTATAGAACATATTCTGAGTTTTGTGAACGGATTTGGAATTTGAAATCCGACCTCAGAGAATCCAAGCTGTGTAGACTACAACTCGGATTTTCTATTGAGGTCTATGGGGACGATTTACAGTGAGATTTTTGGGGATTCTAAATACTGAATCCGCTTAAAAATCCCTCAGTAAACAAGCACGTGTAGACATAGCTTAAAGGGGTTGTCTCACTAAAAGGATTTCTTTTTATGTTAAAGATCTTGCAAAAACAAGTCATTTTGCAATATGTGTCCATTAACAGTGTCCTACCTATTCCTAGATATCCCCTCTTGTATGAGCTCCTGTGGTCGCTATAGCTACAGACCTGTTTGATCTCTCCTGATAGGGTGCTGGTTGATATAGCTACGGACCTGGCTTCTACTGCAGCCTAGTAGAAGCCAGTAAACACGCCCCTGTTTTCAAAGTGAAACCAAGAAAACAGGACTGAGGTAAGATGAATCAATGTAGCGAGACAACCCCTTTAAGATGTGAGGAGATGTCCCAGGACCTTTTTAAAAACCTCTGATCTATCATGTCCATTCTTTTTTTTTTATCATGTACAACCCCTTTACTTTGCTTTACTGTCCAGCAGATGTTCTGGTATGATATAGATCTGTGGTTTTCACAGCTTACATCCAAGTCCTGTGTTGAAAGCCTTCACTATGAGCAGGTATAATGGGATACCACACCCTAGGAGCTTATTGCTGTAGTGGAATAATAGCAGGTATTGTCTGTATGGGGATTGGAACAATGTTTATGGTAAGTGGTGATAATATTTAATTGGTTTAATAGTCCTTTCCATACACAGATCCTTTCAAACCTCTTGTTTGGCTGGTAAGCCACTTTGCAAAGTCCTCTCTCCGTTTTTCTTGAGCCGTCTCCCTGTTTATTCTACAGCGTGAAATCCTGTACTAATTATATGGGAGAGTCTGCCACAAATAAATTCAATCAACAGGTGATAACCAGAGTGCTGAGTGAAAATATCGCCCATGGCGGTACACCCTTTTCCTGTGTGGTTGTAGCATGTTTTGTAGAGGAAAGGATTGGGATAAGTATCATACAATCCATGGATTTAGTATAAGATTTATACTGGAAAAGCAAGACCTATTTTTTCCAACTGAATAGTTGGTGAGGTGCAATGCTAGACGTGGCCCATGTGGTGGTGTTTCTGAGAAAAGAAGCAGGTCACTTTTTTTCTAAACCTGGACAACATTTTTGTAGCATTTTTTTTTATTTCCAATTGAATATTTATCAGTCTTTTTGAAGAATGTACAAAAGGATGTATAAAAAATAAAGTATAGACCAGTACATCATACATTCAAAAAGGTAACCTTGGTAAATAGCAGGATAATCCTAAGAGCCCCCCCAAAAAAAATTTCCAGCAACATTTCCAGACAGAAGTAGACAAGACACAAAATAGGGAAAGGTGAGGTAGGGACAGACGTTGGCCTTGGCTTTATTTGCAGCATTTCAAATGGCCTTTTTATGGCTGAATGTTACAACGCGTTTCAAATTGTGGCCGTCTTGAGGTGTTTTTGACAAAAGGCAGCATGTTTGCTTTTCCAAGTCTTGTAAAGAAGCCTAACATAATAGCATTTATACTGCAAAAAGAGAAACCAAAAGATCCACAAGTTCATGCAACTATTTAGTTTGAAAAATAAAAATAAGGCATGGCTTTTTAAGGTCCCATTCACATAAGGTTTTTGGCCTTCACGGGGATACCTTGAAAAAGGTATTCTGATATATACTCCAGTGGGGAATACATGGTCTCTTTAGGACTTTGCTTTATTTCCTGAACGTAAATGCTTTATGTACTTGACACAAAAGTGTAGTAGAACTTGTAAAACATTTATATTGAGGAAAAAGTGCAAAGTCCAAAAGAGACAATATATTTTTCATAGAGTCCTATGACTCTGACAAGGGTAACATTTTTTTTTTTTTTTTTTAATGTATCCCAATGGAGGGCAAAACAAGTGATATAAATGGGGCCTAAAATTTGTTATAACACTGGGGGATATCTTATTCTTGACCAGGGGTGCACAACATTTTCTAGTCCAAGGGCCACATTGGCATATTGTACCTTTCCCAGGGGCTGCAGTAAATCTTAGAGGGGTGTTCTGTATCTGAGACCTTTGACACTTCAACTGTAAATACGCAAAATGGCTGAGAGGCCTTGGTTTGCACTTTAGGGCATAGCAGAGATCAGAATTGAGAGGGGGAAGCTTCTTCTTGGAACTTCAGAAAGAGGATACGAGACCCCTATTTTCATTGTTTTTGGGGTTACAGAAGTGACTGTTTCACATCTATAACTAGAGAGAGCAACTCGCCTATATAGCCAACTTTCCATCTCCTTTCTGGATTACCGACATTAGACATTCTTAGGATAGATATTGTGAATCTGCCATGATTGTGTCAGAAATAAATACTCTTTGAAGGAAGAAATCCAGAAATATAGCAAGCGTGTTTTTTTTGTTTTTTGTTTTGTTTTTTTTTTTCTTTTACTGGATTGCTAATTCAGGTGAAAGAGCATATAAAGACCAATAGTGGCAGCCATACAGTGCCCACCATTATTGGTGCAATCAGTTGAATGCAGCTGTCAAAAGCTGAATATTCCTTTCTGAAGAATGAGGACAGAGAAAAGGCATGTTTATGTCCTGATTGTTAGGGGCCACACTGGCATCGCTGTTCTAGTCCCTTTTTCGGGCTCATGTGATAAGAGAAGTGGCATGGATTTGCAGGAAGGCTGTGCTCTAAAGTTTTTGTTGGTATCAAACAAAATTGGTATAGAAAAATCTAAAAAGTCTAAAGATGCTGCAACTTTATTGAACAACATGAACCACTGATATATTTGGAGGGACCTTAAGCTGCCTACTCTGTTTTATAAATCCGCCCCACTTGTATAGGAAGGAAATGACCTAGGATTCTGTCACCACTGACTATTGTGGAATGTGAGGCTTCTTACGTTGGTCTTTAGGATGCTTCTCGTAATTTTTGAATACATTATTTTGGGTGGATTTATTACTTTTTATTTATTTTAAAGCGCCATTGATATCATGATATGTCATACAACGTACAATGCCAACAGTAATTGACTAATAACCGGTACAGAGGGAGAGAGGACCTGCCCGCAAAATCTTACAATGTACAGCAACTCTTTGCTTCAAACTGGATGGGATTTCTTCTCAAAGCAGGTGTGATTATCTTGTGGCCACACCAATTATATTCCTGCTAACCAGTTTTGTTGTGTTGGCCTTAATGTGGCCATATGCCTTAGATGAATATGTTCTCAATGGAGAGAGGGGAGTACATTGCCGCCAGACACCTTTCAGTGGCTTACTTCCCTTGAGAACAAAGGATCAGACATGTTAACATCCAGCATGCCCCATGCTTTATTCCCTGACTGCTTGGGTTGGATAATCTGGACACTCAAGAAACCTTAGATGGGTGGCAGTCTCATGAAAATCGGTGTGTTCCGGCAATGCTCCTCTTCTGTGTATAGTATGAATTTTAGGACCTGTTGCCGTTCCTGGCATGTTGGTTTTAGTTATTACTAGTGTTCCCCATTAAATAACGGTTCTGAAGTATCTTATCTAAGATCTCTATTTTGTGTGGTTTCTGTTATTCCCAGTATTGCCAATCTGTCAACTGCGTGTTACCAGTTGTGGGTTTGTCCCTGTACAGTCTGTTGTCCAGTTGGTACTGGTAGAGTCAGTATGTGCGGGTAAACACCCCACTGAAAACTAGAATTAATGCAATAAATGACTAGAAAGGCAGAAAACAGTTTGCCCCATGAGTACTCTCTTGTCCTGTATCTCCAGATGTGACCACCCCAGAAACAGAGGTCGTCTGAGTATTTACATCGATGACTTCTACCAACAATGGACTTCGACGTGTTATCAATTGGGGGTCCAGTCCATGGCAATGGCAGCTGCTATGGAGCCTGGAGCTTAAAGGGGTTGTCTCACTACAAGGATTGCTTTTTATGTTAAAGATCTTAGAAATACAAGTCACATTGCAATATATATCCATTAACAGTGTCCTACCCATTCCTAGATATCCCCTCTTGTATGGGCTGCATCAGCTCCACAGGTTGCTATAGCTACAGACCTGTGTGATCTCTCCTATTAGGCTGCCAGCACTGGTTGCTATAGTTACAGACCTGGCTTCTACTGCAGCCCAGTAAACACGCCCCTGAATTCAAACTGAAACCAAGAAAACAAGACTAAGGTGAGATGAAACAATGTTGTGAGACAACCCCTTTAAGGAGGCCCACTCAGGCTTAAAAACATTGCACCAATTTTCAGACAATTGAAGTTTCGGCTACCTTTCACTACCAGCTGGGCTCTCAGATATATTGTACGATATGTATTGTTTTAATTATTGCTAACTGTACCGCTGCTTGAGTTTCTCATCATTCGCTGTTGGAGCTCTGCCTCATTCTGCTATGGGGCCCAATAAATGCTAGTTGCACCCTGGTCCCAGATGAACAAAAGAAGGGGCAGATGTACCACAGCCTATTGATGTCAGGGCAAAGACCCTTATCCAGTCATAATGGGCCTTATGTATGAAAACTGTCTAGCAGTAAGGCTGTCTTTGTAGCAACCAATCAGAGCTCAGCTTTTATTTTTCCAGAGCACTATAGGAAATGAAAGCTGAGCTCTGATTGGTTGCTATGAGCTCTGATTGGTTACTATGGGCATCAGATTGTCTTCCTGCTAGACATTTTTCATACATGAGGCCTATTATGTAATCTCCTTGGTACGCTGTGCTGAGAAAAAGATGAGAGGAGGGGAAAAGACAAACCAGAATGCTCGCCTTGTGTAGCAGCTTGTGGGGAATCGTGTAGGTCGGGTGTGTTCACCTGAGTGATTGTACAACTCAAATGATCGCTGGTGGGATATGAATATCCAGAAGAGGCCCCCGTGTAGCAGCAGCCAATCTAAGTAGTGTCCGATGCTGTTGGCATAAACTACAACAGGAGAAAACAATATATGGGAAAAGTGGGGCTTATGGAATAAGGCGCTAACCAAAATTGGGGAATATATTTTGTATAGACTATGCAAATTAAAACAGCCTGAGGAGGCCGTGGTCCATGAAACATGTAATGCTTATGTTGCCAAGGCTGAATTGTCAGCGTCCAAATCGCCGTCAAAACCTTGTCTCAAAAGCGCCTTTTCAGATGAGGTTTTCAACACTGTTTTCTTTCTGAAACACCCATTCAAATTAATAGGCAGGGCAAAAACCACTCCAAAAATGTGTCTATAGACAGGACGAGGTTTTAAAGGTCTCCATTGACTTGTATGGGGATTTTCAGCATTGAAAACACCTCAAGAATTGACATAACCCTTGTTTTTCAGCACCCAAAACTGCATCCAAAGAAGCACCTAAAACGCGTGTAAAAGCTTTGTCGTATGTGAACTACAACTCTGTTTTACATAGGAATTAATGGAAAATAAACACTCTAAAACAGCGTCAAAATCAGCCGTGTGAACACACCCTTAATGATGATTTATGTCTCTCGTTTTACATTTGCAAACACTTGGATATTAAAAGGCTAAATAGGGATTTTTGTTTTATTTTAGACCTAATCTATACAATACATCCTGCAATTCCCCTGTTGTGTAATACAGAGCCCGCAACACTACATACACACAGTGTAACACACCGCCCCCAACATGAGTATGTCATAATTGCACACCAGTGACGATGGTCTGTGTTAAGGGCCAAAAGCATTTACTGTATTTGAATGACTTTAGGTGCAGAGCTGTTTTAAAAGAACGCAACCTTCAGCGCACAGTAGAATGTCCACCACTTCCTTGAAAAAAAATTTTTTTTTTCACCTTTTGCAAACCAAGGCCTAAAACGCCCTTTAAGAGGTTAGAACATTAGAAGAGAGATTGGGGAAAGTGTCTTGCCATACATGTGATACTGCTCCAATCTGTTGTGTATGGGGACAGTATATAGCATACATGCCAACTCTCCTGTTTTTGGCGGGGGGGGGTCCCGCTATTTGGGGTCCCCCCCCCACCCTCCCGGGGGAGTTGGCATTCCTCCCGCCGCCAGGTGGCGGCGGGGGTCCTTTAAATGACCGCGGCGCCGGAGTAGCGCTGGTGCGCTACTCTGGCGCCGCCGGTCCGTTTCCACAGGCGGGTGAAGCGGGCGCTGCGCCCGCTTCACCCCCCGGAACCTCGCTGAGCAGGAGGAGGCAGAAGGGATCGCTCTCCTCCTCCCCTGTATGTCCGGCGCCGCTGTGCGCCGTACATACAGGTCAGCGTCACAGGGGAAGTGACGCGGGCTGCACTCACTTCCCTGTGACACTGCTGAGGAGATGTCCAGGAGCGAAGCCGCTCTGCAGGAGCCTGGTCAGGTAAGTGGATTTTATTATTTTATTTTTATTAGTTTTTAGGGGGGCACTGTCTGGCTACAATGGGGGCAATACCTGGCAACAGAGGGGGCACTACCTGGTAACTAAAGGGGGGCACTACCTGGCTACAATGGGGGGGACATACCTGGCTAACGATGGGGGGGCACTACCTGGCTACCGATGGGGGGCACTACCTGGCTACCGATGGGGGGCACTACCTGGCTAACGATGGGGGGCACTACCTGGCTAACGATGGGGGCACTACCTGGAAAGCAATGGGGGCATCTACCTGGCCAACAGAGGGGGCATCTACCTGGCCAACAGAGGGGCACGACCTGGCAACCAATGGGGGCATCTACCTGGCTACAGAGAGGGCATCTATTTGGCTACAAGGGGGCATCTACCTGCCTGTAAGGGGCACTACCTGATTACTACGCGCGCCGCCCACTAGTATCTCCTGCTTTTTCATTTTGAAAAGTTGCCAACTATGCATTATCTTGCTGGAAGATCCCATCCATACCAGGGACAGTAAGGATGAATTCATACCTGAACTGGTTGAGGGTGACTTCCACATGGATGAGGGACCCGGAGAATGCCACAAAAACATACCATAGAGCCTAGAACATAAAGGGCCGTTCACACGGCTTATTTTGGGCACGGATTCCAGCCGTATTGCGCGCCGTACTGCGCTGCAGTACGGCTGGAATCCGTCCCAGCCATTATGGTAATCCACAGTTCTCATAGAGAACTGTGGACTCCGTCTATCCGTCTATCCTCCCCGCTCGGCGAATACGCCGGGCGGGGAGAAAGTGACATGTTCATTATCCCAGCGGGATACGCGCTGTGGATATTGAAAGTCTATGGGGCCGGGGAGCTGCGCCCCCGCTCCGCCCCTTATTCAAGCTGTAATTGCGGGGCGAAATCCGTCCCCCAATGACGGCTTGAATAAGCCGTGTGAACCGGGCCTAACACTGCCACCACCAGCTTATGTTCCTCCAGCAATGGTTGCAGGGTGTGGTTCTCTGATGTTTCTTGTCTGACACACCATTCGTCAAAGCGGATAACGTGACTCATTGGCTAAGGGTTGTCTTCTATGATCAGCGGAGATCCATTTCAGATAAAACCGTGAAAATTGAAGCCTTTTCTGTCACTGCAACTTGGTTAGCAGAGGTCCAGTCACCATCTGTTTGCTTCAGAGCCCCATAAGCAGTAGGGTTTGCTGAACTATGTATTAGGCACACGTCTGGTCGCCCCCAGTTCATTTTGGCGGTGAGCCGCTCCATTGTAGCATGTTGGTCCGCCCTCACATTAATGGCACCTGCTGCTCCACAGTTTTCACAGCGCATATTAAACTATACATAGGGCTTCATTTATCCAACCTGTGCCTGGGTGCATTGAGGATGTTTCTCTGCCATACATTTTAAATCTTCAGGGTCGAGTTTCCTTCCTTCCTTTTTTTTTTTAAATACAATTGAAATAAGCTGATAATGACATAACCAGCAAGGAAGACAATGGTGTCTGATCCAATATTAGTTGTCTTCCATTCCCTGGGACCATACCCGCTGCACACGGGGGAGTTGCTCAGAATATGAAATGTGGTAGATTTGTTGAGCAGGGTTGATGTTGGCTCCAAGCATATAGTAACATTTCGGTTTAACCTAGCTCAGTGTCTATGAATATTTTATATGAGTGGATTATTTTTACGGAAGCGATTATGGCAGCAGACCTTTAAAGGGATACCGCGCTGCCTTTTATGACTAATGTTTATTAGTTCCACTGAATCAGGCAGTAAAAAAATATTAGCTTTTTTTTGCTAGTATAAAGAGAATGAGTCCATGGCGGTGAAACCATCTGAGATGATCCAGACATTCCTGTGTAGTGCAGACCTTTGCAGGCGTTCAATGTATTCAATTATATGGCTGCAGATGTGTACATATTATAATCTGTAGGCAGCTGCAGGTTAAACTTTCAAGATTTCTGCTTGCAGTCAGTGAATGCAAACACGTATTGCTTACCTGTGCCAGATTGCTCCTGTTCCCGTTTCTTCATTAGAAGCCAGAGATCTGTGCTGCTGCTTTGTTTAGCCGACAGGCAATTGCCTACAAAGGTGTAAGCAGCAAATGGCAACAAACTCATTGTGATGGAAGCAGAGAGGAGGTAAAAGGGTTGTCCGGGATTAGTTAATCATGGTTATGGTCTTTCAAAAACCTCTCCACCTACTGTCACAGGATGTTTCTGGTACTAAAGCTTGGCCATATTCACTTCAATGGTGCTGAGCTGCAATAGCTGTCACATCCTGTGACTATAGTGGTGCTGTTTTGATAGCAAATAGCCATGTTTTTCTAATGCAGGAAACAACTTCACTTATGTATGTAAAAGTAGCATTTACATTAGATTGGACAACTGTAGGGACAGTCTATTAAAGTAGCAGCAAAGTGAATGAGCTTTTAAGGAATTTCAGCCACACGCCTTAGTGCGGATTTTGGCTTTCCTATTGATGTGACTTGGGGAAAACCCACAGCAAATCTTCAGCAGAAATTGGGATGTTGGGGATTTTAAAACGAATCCTCGATAAAATGTATTGTTGCAGATTTGCTGTGGAAACACTGCTGAAAATTTATGGATTATGACCTCAAAAGCAAGTCTGCAGCAATACATTTTATCAGGGATTCATTTTCATATTGCATATTCACAACCAAATTCACATGACTTGGTGCGGAAATATTTGTGGAAATCCTGCAGATTTGTATTTTTTTTTTTATCTGTAGAAAATCTGCTTAACGTTTCCAACCTGTGTGAACACGCCCCTAGTTTGGCCTCAGAAGCGCCTGCAGTCACTAAATGGTTCCTTCATCCCTTACTATCTACAATTTTAAGTAGCAGAGTTCACATTTTTTTTTCTTAGTTTCATGCCTAGAATGGTTCTTATCTCCTGATATTTTTTTTATTTATTTTTTTTCTTACACAAGCTTCCCTAAATTACTGACCACTGGTCTGGGTGGTGTCTCTCTGTGCTGTGTCTTATCAGCAGTACAGGAGCTTGTTTGTTATTTAATGACTAACTTTATCCCTCAGTTTAGAGCTCTGTAGCCTTCTGCCCTGCTGTTTAGACCCCGCCGTCATTAATGTCCCTCTAAAAGGCTCAGCTAGCAATAGCAGTGCTGATATGCCAATCACTGCTGTACACGCAGAAATGAGAACAGGAAGTGGGAGCCTGAAGCTGTCTGTGGCTCTGTGAGACAGCGTAGTGAAATGACAGCTTTATAAAGACAAATGCAGCTGCTTTAACTGAATGTGCTTTTGTTGCAGTTGACAAAAACATGTATCGTCTGCAGCAAAAAACACAACATGTGAAGTCTGCATGAGCTCTGCAACCCAATTATACAGTCTGACTTTGCACATAAAACAGTGCCACTATTGTTAAGTGGTTGAGTCTGGTATTACAGCTTAGTTCCTTTCAATTGAATCTTTGTGCGTCTGGTTAACCTTTGTATACAGCACTATCCTTTCTCTAACTAACTCATTTTATTCATCCACTATTTGTGACACTACAACAAAGACTTCCTATTTGCTGCTGACGAGCAGAAATCTATATTTCCTTAGGCTGGTCTATATCTGCACTGGAGATTCTCTTTGGAACCTCCATCGCTGAGGTGGCATCAGCATTAGTAAATGACGGACCCCATCAATTACGAGGTGGTCCATTGGGTTTGTGTCTTGGTATCATTAAAGGGGTTTTCTCACTACATTGATTCATCTTACCTCAGTCCTGTTTTCTTGGTTTAACTTTGAATTCAGGGGTGTGTTTACTGGCTTCTACTAGGCTACAGTAGAAGCCAGGTCTGTATCTATAGCAACCAGCACTGGCAGCGTATCAGGAGAGATTGAACAGGTCTGTAGCTATAGCGACCTGAGGAGCTGATGCAGCCCATACAAGAGGGGACATCTCGGAATAGTAGGGATACTGTTAGTGGACACCAATTGCAAAGTGACTTGTTTTTGCAAGATCTTTAACATAAAAAAACAATCCTTGTAATGAGACAACCCCTTTAATTTTAATAGGAAATATAGCGCTGCATGTTGCACTTTTTTCTGAATCAGTGATGCAGATATGAAACGGCTTATTTACAAGGAAGCATATTGACGGGTGTTTTCCCCTTTTTCCCTCTCTTTTTCCCAAAACGTTGTTGGATCCTAAACAGAGGAAGGGAAGAATGAGCTGGAAGCTGTGTGTTTTACAGGAGGAAGTGTATCTTTCTACAGCCTCCTTACTCCGATCCCAGGAAGTGTATCCTGTTTAAACTCCCACCCTCATCCCTTTCTGCGGCTCCATCCTCCTCCACAGTTTTGGCACCGCACGAGGATTTTTATTTTCCTTGATTTTTGTACAGTATATTGAGTCATCCCGTTAACTCTTTCCTGCCGCTCTAGCGATTCGCATCTGCAACTTTAATAGTCATTTTAACCTTGCCAAGACTGGGTAATATCTCAAGCCGGTTTGTAATTTAATACAGCTATGTCATGGAATAATCCATACTGTGCAGCTGCTGTGCACCAAAACTGCTTCATTATAAAATCTAAGGGTGGGGTAATGTGAAAATTCAGCGTGTCGTTCTGTTTGGTGGGCGAGCATGGCATCATAATCCACTTATCTCAGATGGTAAGCTCCTTTTCTCCTCGTCACTGCGGAATCGGTCGTAGTAATGACCTGAATGTTAATGTTATGTGTACGGAAGTGTGTTGGGGCGAAAATGTGTACGTGTGCAGATCTTTCAAAGTGGATTAAGCTGCTTTCCAGTGACTAATTCACTTTTTCAATCCATGCCAAGCTTGTGGTCTTGCCTTCACTCCCACCAAGTTCAGAGCCCGGGTACTTTGGGGTGTGGAAACACCTCCTATGGCATTAGGAACCTAACCTCTATGTCAGTATAAGACGTTTTTGTGCTTCCATCGCAGTAGAAACATTTTTCAGCTGTTCGATTATTTAGACTTAAAGGGGTTGTCTCACTACAAGGATTGCTGCTTTTTATGTTCAAGATCTTGCAAAAACAAGTCACTTTGCAATATATGTCCATTAACAGTGCCCTACCTATTCCTAGATATCCCTTATTGTATGGGCTGCATCAGCTCCTCAGGTCTCTATAGCTACAAACCGGTTTGATCTAGCCTGATAGGCTGCCAACACTGGTTGCTATAGCTACAGACCTGGCTTCTACTGCAGCCTAGTAGAAGGCAGTAAACACGCCCCTGAATTCAAAATGAAACCAAGAAAACAAGACTGAGGTAAGATGAATCAAGGTAGTGAGACAACCCCTTTAATTCTATTGTCCATCAAGGTGGACAAACTTTATTACCAGTCTTACTAGTTCCCTAACCTTAAGAGAGAACATGTATGGGTGGCCATAGACACGAGATTTTGGTGGAATCGTCTTTTAGCCAACAATTATCAGCACCAGCTCTTAAAAAAAAAAAAAAAAAAAAAAAAGTGTGCTACACTTCTTTATGTAGGGGAATCTACAACCAGTAGATGTATCTAGTGCACATTTGTCAAACTCAAGACCCGCGTGCCAAATGTGGTAAGTTTTGTGGCCTGAGAGAGCTTAGACGCAGTGGGCGGGGACAGACAAGGTCTGAACACAGAAATGGTGGTTCTCCACTTTCCACCCAGGATGTAGCCAACGCTTGTTAGAAGTGGCAGCACTAGCCAGAGGCATAACCTGAAGATCCTGGGTCCTAGTGCAAAAAGTGAAATGGGGGGTGGGGGTAATCTACCATGTGCCATTTACAATGCTGGTATCTCCTTATGTGGCAGGAGGGCTTTGGGCGCCCTTAGGCTGCAGGGCCCTGTAGCAACTGCTACCTCTGCACCCTCTGTAGCTACGCCCCAGGCACAAGCATAGGGAGTGGGTGCCAACTTGGATTTGTGCCCCAGGCACAAGCATAGGGAGTGGGTGCCAACTTGGATTTGTGCACCTTGACAGTCTATTTAGCTATGAACAGGTGATGGCCCAGCTCTGACAGCCCGGAGGAAGCTCTGTGCTAAAGAGGTGGAAAGGGCTGGTTATTATACAAAATAAAAAGACGTCTAGGCCTTTTACTGACCACATGGTGCACTATGGACCTATAAAGGCAACTATATTGCTGATGTGGCCTTTCAGTAAAAATGAATTTAAAGGGGTTGTCTCACTACATGGATTAATCTTACCTCAGTCCTGTTTTCTTGGTTTCACTTTGAATTCAGCGGCGTGTTCACTGGCTTCTACTAGGCTGCAGTAGAAGCCAGGTCTGTAGTTATAGTGACCAGTGCTGGCAGCCTATCAGGATAGATCAAACAGGTCTGTAGCTATAGTGACCTGTGGAGCTAATGCAGCTCATACAAGAGGGGATATCTAGGAATAGGTTGTTTTTGCAAGATCTTTAACATAAATCGCAATCCTTGTAGTAAGACAACCCCTTTAAACATCCCTGATCTAGTGGAACACAATGGGCCTTTATTTATAAAAATTGTCTAAGAGTAGGACTGTCCTAGCTCCACATAGCAAGCAATCCATGCACGGCTTTTATTTAAACTACTTTAGAAACCTGAAAGCTCAACTCCGGTTGCTATGAACAACTAGGACAGTCTTGCTGTTAGACAATTTTGATAAATCAGGCCTAATTTGCCAAGTCAAAAGCTCATCTACCTGAACTAGGACTGTCTTATGGTACAGACTTATTTTTAGATTATCGTCAAAACTCTGGTTTATAAATTGGCATACCAAGCTTAATCAATGGACCAGAACTAACAGACGCTGGGACTGTCCAGTAGCCAACACAGCCGCTGATGGTTATCGGGGTCATCAACAGGGTTTTAAATAGGTAAAATAGTCAAGCGTTATCATGAAAGATGGTAATATGCATATGCAGCCTTCTCTGAAGTTCATAGATGACTAGATCTTTACAGCGAGGTCAAGTGCCAGATGTGCCTGGATATTTATAGCGAACTCTGTGAATATTTGTCTGCTATTACTACCGTGTGTAATGTGGGGTTTATTTTCTTGTGTTTTTTTTTTTTTTTTTTTTTTTTTTCAAAATCCCTAAGTTTGTGCTTTCAAAATGCAAGAAAAAAATGCATCTGTAAATTCACCGTGGATTGCCTGTAGTTTTGCAATGCTGCTTTTGGTTGCCACAGACTTCAATATAACCTGGTCAATTTGTTTGGCTGATGGCCTGCCATCAGTGAATTGGCCAAGCAGCCATTTTTTTGCTGATGGAGAGTGAGCCCATGCCAAACACCACTAGCTATGCTTATGTCTAGGGAGCAAGCGATCAGAAATGTTAGTCCAACATGCCTTGTTCTTTTTGCCACTGACATCAGCAATAGTTGTGTTGCCCCCATACACGTTAGAGATGAAGGGATCCACTGAAACATACTGTATCTAATGCTTATACCCATATATACAAAGTATTCAGCTGAGTAATTGTTCTTCTGAAAAGTCATGTTATTTGTAATGGAGATAAGCGAATGCCACAAACTGGCAGCACTTATCTAGGGGGAATAAAGTACTATGTACATGTTAGTTGTCAGCACAATAGCACCGAATTACATGACTTATATCTGTCATATAAGAGAGAGAAACTCAATATTAAGGTGCAATTGTTGAAAAATGGGGCGACAGGAGTATGGCTCAAAGGGGTTTCTTCACTTTGGGCAGTACCTACTCTGGAAAGGCTCCTTAATAACAAGCTGATTACAAACTGTCCGCTTATTGTGGCTCTCAGTAATCGGCTTTAAAGGGGTTGTCTCACTACAAGGATTGTTTTTTATGTTAAAGATCTTGCAAAAAATAAGTCACTTTGCAATATATGTCCATTAACAGTGTCCAACCTATTCCTAGATATCCCCTCTTGTATGGACTGCATCGGCTCCTCAGGTCGCTATAGTTACAGACCTGTTTGATTTATCCTGATAGGCTGCCAGCACTGGTTGCTATAGCTGCAGACCTGACTTCTACTGCAGCCTAGTAAAAGCCAGTAAACACGTCTTTGAATTCAAAATGAAACCAAGAAAACAGGACGAATCAATGTAGTGAGACAACCCCTTTAATTATCTGGCAGTAAGTATTCAATTTCCCAACAGGAACCACTATAGGAAAAATAAAGTATTGCACCATGGCCATTTGTATGAATAGATTGTTCGTGTAATGCAGGATTTGATAGGTCCTCCAGAGTGAGTGATGCTCTTTGTAGCCATGCTCCATTCCAGGATCCTGAACAGAGGACCCACATGAATTAGTGGTTTGGCCACTTGGCAAAATCCCTTTCGGAGTCTGTGAGTTGATAGCCCTAGTCGGTGAACAGGGAGAGATGTCCATGCTTGTGCAGCCTCTCCTATTTATTTCTATGGGAGTTACGAATTTAGCCAAGCACACACACTTGGCTGTAGGGGCATAGCTAGATGGGGTGCAGAGGTAGCAGTCGCTACCGGGCCCTGTGGCTTAAAGGGGCCAAGAAGCATTTCTTCCACATAAGAAGAAACCAGTATTGTAAATGGCACATAGTAGCTGAGGGCCCCCATTTCACTTTTTGCACTAGAGCCCAAAAGCTTGAAGTTACGCCTCTGCTTGGCTGTATTTGAAACTCTCATAGAAAAGAACATGGGAAAACTCCGCAGGTGCAGAGTACTACTCTAGAGTATGTGCATTTAATACTAGAACTAAGGGGCCTTCTTTTTTTCTCTTCTTTTTTTCAATTTGTTGGATACAATTGTCTGGAAAATAGATTGAGGTGGGCTGCCCAGGAGGTGAATTAATGTTGGATTTTCTACGTTTAGGGAGGAGAGCTGGAAGGATTTAAGCAAATGCATAGGTTACATGAAGCTGCACCTCTTAAGCTCCAGAAAATAACATGGCTGAACCTTGGCTGAACTCTTTACATGTTGTTCTGTAGAGTTAATAACGTGACCCAAATGCTCTTTAACGCCTGCTCATTGTTGTAGACTCCCAGACTCAAAATTTGGAGGACCGGACGAGGTGATGATTCCATCGTGGTTATGTATTTTGGCCCTTTTAATCAGCGTTGAAGTCAAAGCATGGAATCAGATGCCACGCAAAACCGTGCGATATTCAGGTGAGACTACCTATTACCTTGGCACCCCCAGCCAAATTTTCCTGAAGTGCCGACAGACAAAGGAAAGCCTGCTGAGGCTGGTTACACGGCTTCTCCTCTAGGAGCCTGCTGGGTTAGGCTGATGTCACCTGTTTTTGTGCAGTTCATGTTCCTTAGGGAGGTGATGTCATGTTGTAATTATACCTCGTATAACCCCATGTGACATGACCCATAGACGACATGACTGAGCAAAGCATGTAGGGAAGTTGCTGTACATCTATCTGTGCTTTATATGTCATTGATGACTATAATTTACACGTTTTTAGGATTCTCTGAAAACCGCCAGTCCTGGCGTGGTGGCATCTCCCACTACTTAACTCTGACCCTGGACGAGAGTCGAGGTGCACTGTATGTAGGTGCACGGGAGATCATATTTTCACTGGACCTTGATAACATCGGCAAGGAGCTGAGTCTACCGGTAGGTTTCTGTATGTACAGTTTTAATATATGGTCATATTTGAAGTGCAATTTATTTATAATCTGTATCTTTCCCCTTGTAGATAATATGGGAATCGCACAATTAAAGGAAAATAGAGTGTGTCAATAAAGGAAAGAGCAACCAGGTAAAGCTGTGATGGGATGGAATAAAACAAGAAATTTGGGTTCTCCTTAAGGTGAACACGTTCGCTCTTACATTGTACTGTCCATCTTTCTTACAGACGGAATGTTTCAATTATATCCGCATCCTTCAGCAATATAATCAAACTCATCTCCTTACCTGTGGGACCTACGCCTTCCAGCCCAAGTGTGCTTATATAGTGAGTAATGGAACTGCTGTAGTACATGAGTAGACCTGTACAATCAATGTCATGGTACTGCAAGAGCTATGAGATTTATGTCATGTGTGGAACACGACACTTAGTGTAGTAAACATTGGGGCAATTTACTTCTATGTCTAATACTTGGTATAAAAGCAAAAAAAGCAACACCACCAAAAATCAAAAAGGAATGTTTAATCACCCAAGTCAGTGCTTGCTACGTTTCAGCTCCTCCATGGAGTCATTTTCAAGCACCGTGGAGGAGCTGAAACGTAGCAAGCACTGACTTGGGTGATTAAACATTCCCTTTTTTTCGATTTTTGGTGGTGCTTTTTTTTTTTTTTGCTTTTGTACTGTGGAGGATTGAGGTCTTCTAAGCTTGCACACCTTGATTATTTTGTTTTATATTTTAGCGGTGCTGTATTATTGAAAAAAATTTGGGTTAATACTCGGTATAAACTTAGACTGGACATATTTATCACATACTGTATGAGAAATCTGGCTCATGTTTACACACTTGTCCAACTTTTATGCTACTAACTTGTTGGTTTAGTTTGTTGGAATAATTGTTCCAAAATTTTGAATCATTTTTGGTGCATGTTACGCCATGCCCCTCTCTATGAACCAACGCTTCTTTCTATAAGGCCAAACTCTTTGTTAAATATGTCTAAAAAAAACTATCCAAAACACATAAGTGTGATGTAAGCTATGTTTAGCACAAATTGCACTAGAGTTTTAGTGCAGTTGCTGTGGTAACTGTGCCCTGATGTTCAAAAAGACTTCCATGATATCATGCAATTATAAGGTGTTTCACATTATCTTATTTTCATTAGTGGAGCTGGTCTAAATATAAGAAATAATGCTTGCAATAGTTTTAGAACGACTTGTTTAAAAGACAACAAAAATAAATGTAAATTTTTTTTTTATCGAGAGGGGTGGCCGTTCTTCTACCTCTTTATTGCATGCATAGGTGGTAGTACAGTAGGGTGCAGTGAATGGTGGGTAATGGATAGGACTGTCAAAGGTTATCACATTTTTAAGGAAGTGATAGAGTACATTCAAGTGACCAGGAATATGCAGCCAAACCTTAATTGTATGTCTAGTATTAGGAGTAAAGTAGGTCCTCATTTAGCTGACAGATATCTCTCCTGACACCCCCACTTCCCTGTACACTTGTATCCTAATCTTGGATGGGCGGGCCTGTGTTCTGAATGGGGAGAAGATAGTAAGAAGGTGCCATGTAACTCTCTTATCTCTCCTGTGAGCAAGAAATCAGGCAAGTTAAAATCGTACCACCTGATCCTGCCCACAGAAGCTATATCCAATGGAAGGTCAGACGGTTCTGCTGATTTTTTTAGAGTGTTGGCTGACCTTAATCTAATATTTATAGTTCAAAACTAATAAAATTTGCTTACTGCCCAAGCATAGTGTATTGAACTTTGGCGATGTTCAGATAATATCTCAAAGAGCGTAATTGTAAGTGTGCAGAGAAGCTGTGACCAGCAGCACATAAAACCCAGCAGTGCATAATTCAGTATGAAACGTGCTTTTATTTCAGTCCACTCAAATGAAGCTCGTCCAGTGCCATAATGACATACAAGACACTTTTTGTGTGCTTCAGATCAAGAAGGGCCTTGGTTGTCATAGCCAACTTTAGGGTCCGTCTACGCGACAAGCATTGCCTGTAAACCATCCCCATAGAACTCAATTGGAAATCCGAATTGTAGTCCGCACGATTTTTTTGAGATCGGATTTAAAAAAACTATTTTTGTAAAAAAAAAACGTAGATAATGTTCAATAATTCACTGTCAAAAAATTGCGTCCCAAACATTTCTATGTCGGATCCGCGTCTAAAACCCCATAGAGATGAATAGGGCTCCTTTTCTAACTTTAAATCCAGTGGAGAAAAATAAACTGACCTAGAAGCAATATTGAATATCACATCAAAATACTCATCAGACAACGTGGTTTTAGGATTCCGAATCCGCCAAGTATTTTGACATTTGTCGTATGGACTTTACCCTTTCGTATTCTGTCTTTTTTTTTTTTTAAATGCCTCCAGCATTACAACAGAGCTTTCATCAAATGACTGCTCTCTGCTGATTTGTCCCAGTCCACACAGCGAAGCGGACAAATGAGCTAAAAAAACAATCATATATAATACGCTCTCTTTAAGAATTCACTATGCACAATAAAAATAACACATATACTGTGGCTGTTGCACAAAATCCAAATAAAGACCTATTTTATGTGGTGTTTCTTTGGGATGAGAAATAACTAAGATGCGGACTGAAGTTTCCCTTACTCATGGGCATCACTAGTACTGGATGTGCTTCAGAGATACCGATTCTTGCTGACCTACTCAAGTAGGATCTTTGTTAGAGAGCAGTTGGCATATGGTGCAGTCACAGTTATATAGACCTGGGTTGTCTTCTCGGCCCTTCCTACTATTCTCATGCCATATTTCGATCTCGTGCCACATAGCTGACAAAGGCACTGCTTGGCTTCTCACGATCAGCAACCCCTGTAAGGTCTCAGTGTGTATGTGTAATGGTATCATGTTCCTGAAAATCCCTTAGTTGGATACGCAGTTGTAAACTGTGCTCACAGGGCCGTCCGCCAATATTCCCGTGGGATTGTCTTAGGACTGGCACTTGCAGGGATACATTCCATCTAGAAAATAACGTATGCTCAATGCCAGGCTGCTTCATGACAAGCTATGCTTTCCTCCTGCCCAGGAGCTGTCAACATTCACTCTGGATAGTGTCAACCTAGAAGATGGGAAAGGAAAATGTCCATATGATCCATCTACAGGGCATACTGGGCTTGTTGTTGGTGAGTATATAGATCATAACTTGTCTGGCTGGGGATAGCTACAGACTAATCCAGTGGCACCAGTGATGGAGTAGATATAGTAAATGTCTCTCATTTATATTTCAGATGGGATTTTATACTCTGCTACATTATTCAACTTCCTGGGTACAGAGCCGGTGATTCAACGCAGTATGGGGCAGCATAACAGTATAAAGACGGAGTACCTGGCAACGTGGCTCAATGGTAAGTGCAAAGTCAACTTTGTATCTCTCCTCTTCTGTATCATAAGTACTATTTAAGTACTATTTACCTGAGGAAGCCGGCCACGAGAGCCGGTGAAACGCGTGGTATTCTCCCAATTATTTTTAATGT
This sequence comes from Phyllomedusa bahiana, assembly GCA_025379985.1. Lineage (NCBI taxonomy): Eukaryota > Metazoa > Chordata > Amphibia > Anura > Hylidae > Phyllomedusa > Phyllomedusa bahiana. The sequence goes on from JAODAL010015495.1 coordinate 56,451, forward strand.
TTAAATCAAATTGCTTATAACAATGTTTTATTAATGTAAACGGTAGTTTAAGTAATAAATTGTCTTCTACCAACAAACTGCTTCTTTTAAGAGATATTTGTCCGGAATATTTGAAGCTGTAGCGCCACGTAGATATCCTTACACCCTTTTTACTATAGAAGTACTATTTTAATATATCATCAGTTTCTGCAGGACAGGAGGGCTTACCAGGCTTTAGGGGAGGTGTGGGCAGAGGAAAGCACCATATACCACGCCATGCATATTCTTTAAAGGACTTGTCCTATGAAGGTTATTGTTTTATACATACATATTGTGCCAAGTTAAGAAAAAAAAATGTATTTACACACAAAAAAAATTAAAAATATATATATATATATATATATATCAAAGGATTATGTGAGTATAGCACCACCTGCTGTTCTTTTTATTATTGTTAGCAATACTGTGTCCATCTTGGTAAATGCGCTAAGGTGGACGCACTTGCTTAGTCCAGTTTCTTTCTTCACTGGGTATGCGGAGGGATCTGGTGTGAGAGCCGGATGGCTCTGAAACTGTAAAGGGTTCTCTGCTGAGCAGAGAAGTAAACTGCAATCCACCTTGCTTAGCATCTCCCCTAACAAACAGAGGCAGCCAGCTCTACCTCTTGGGTGTGATGAGCGCTTATGGTTTAGTGCACTGTGTGAAGTCTACTGTAGCAAGGTAGAAGGAAGCTGACGAAGCTGTCAGACTGCATTACTAAGACCGTAGCCCAGCAGAGAGCTGCACGTGTGGAGAGAATTAAGGAATATATATTATAAACATGAACCCTTAAGGATCGGCTTGGGAGAAGGGCTATGGGGGTAATATAATGAATAGTTCTCCATCAGACTGCTGTCATGCTGAAATTTGGGGACTGAGTGGAGTGGTGCACATGCTGAAACCCCTGCCTTGAACAGCCGTAGGCTTGTCCCTCTGCTGGTTACGAACAGAATGGAATGATGGGGCTTGCCCACGATAAATGAGTTCTTCCCATTATATACACTTATTGCATATGCAGTGGATAAGCTATGAATATCTAGCATGAAGAGAACCCATTAATGGTGTCAATACAAACTACTTCATTTAAAAAAAAAAGTTTTAAACAAAAAAACCTTTTGCAAGCTCATTGCCTCCTCTTTATTGAAAACCAGTGATCCCAGCCTGGGCACCGCCTCACAATATATGCTCTGTCTCCTACTAGAGGCCAAGTTTGTGGGCGCCGCTCATATGCCAGAGAGTGTGGATAATAAAATGGGCGATGATGACAAGATCTATTTCTTCTTCACGGAGCGCGCCCTGGAATATGACTGCTATAGTGAGCAGGTGGTGTCCCGGGTGGCCCGCGTCTGCAAGGTTGGTGGCATTGCCTGCACATTTCTTTTCGTTTTTGCTAAATAAGGCTAATCCTTTGGTAATCACTTTTCTATCTTTCTGGAATAGTTCTGCTCTTTGTGACTATATAAGCAACTCCATCCAGCTTCATTGAAATTTCTGGAATGAAAATTATATTATAGACTAATTCCATTCAATCTCCAAACTCTGCGGCTGTTACCTTCCCCCACACAGCAGTGAATGAAAATGGAGATCCATTAGCAGTGACCTGAATTGCCCCTAGTGCTTTATATTACGTGGTTGCTGACTGTTGATAGCGTCTGTGTAGAGTTACTGTTTCCGGTATTAGCAATGTAGATCAATTATCTTAGACTTCTTCCCAGTATAGCCTGTTGTTGCTTAAGATGTTTCTCAAAAGCTATTCTAATTTTCCTTCAGGGAGACTTAGGAGGAGCTCGTACTCTGCAGAGGAAGTGGACCAGTTTCTTGAAGGCTCGGCTAGTGTGCTCCATTCCAGAACTTCAACTTCATTTCAACCTGTTACAGTCCGTGTATACTCTGCGTACTAACCAGTGGAGGGCTACGCAATTCTATGCCGTCTTCCAGGCACGCTGGTGAGACTCTTAATATGCAGTGAATTCAATAGTACCAGATGCACCGTGATAATAAAATCTGTGGAACATTCCAGTGACGTGAAACCAAGCTCAGACTGGCCCGTAGGGGAGCATGCAAAACCCCCGGTGGGCATGGTGGACGGGGTTTGTCAGTCCTGGGACTGCTTTTTAGGCAGAAAGCAAATGCAGAGTGCAAGACTCATATGCATTATGTACAGGAGCTGTAGATTGGACCCTATAAATCAACTCCACTGGTGGTCCCCAATAATCAACTCCAATGATGAGCCCTAGGCAGCCATTTTGACACTGCATGAAACTCCAGTATCACGCTATCATGCAGATGTAGGTCTACAATATTCACAGATTGTATATTGTGCTAGATAGTTTCACAGTGTGAGGCACAATATCCTTTCACTCTAACCTGTTCTACTCATTTGTGTTTAGTGCAGCCCACAATACAAATGCTGAAATGCTTTCCCTACGCCTACTTGCAGATCTGCATGAGAGATACAATGAAGAGTATTGTTACAACATACATCATTATACATGTATATAGCGACCTACATTTTGGCTATTTTTATCCACCCTGCTCTTTGGGGACACCTTGTACCACAGATGTTGCTGAATCTTTAATTTCAAAATCTTATATGCACTATCATTGCAGAGTTTAGCTGCCTGTACACTGTACAATGTTGACCAAGTAAGCTGTTCCTCTACACCGCACCATATGCATGCACTCTGAGCTCAGATGTGTTTAAGTGGGTAGAGAGAATTAAGCAGCTACTATACACCTCCAGCATTGGCTTGTCTTCCATTGGGGCATAGGTTCTGGCAACTTGAAGTCCGGCAAACCCAACCCTACTTTCCTCTGATACGTGCAATCACTTTCATACATGTCTGTTAGCCACTGCTGTTGAAATCGGTGGGATTGGCCAACTTTTATCTGATGTGCATGGACAACTTTAGGCTGATGGTTTGTGTGAGATGTCTAAGTTGCTACTATATGACCAAGGACATTGCTTTTAACAGGCCTGGCAATAAGCTGTGTGTGCCAGAGAGAGCACTATTGCTTGGCTGTCCCCTAAATAATGAGAAACCACGTAATGCATGATTGAGCCAGGAACATGGGGGTCCCAAGGGGAATGTCAGGGGCTTTACAGAGGTCCTGTGGCCAATCCTGATGTGGGTCCCAAGGGGAATGCTAGAGGCTTTATAGATGTCCTGTGACCAATCCTGATGTGGGTCCCAAGGGGAATGCTAGAGGCGTTATAGAGGTCTCCTGATGTGGCCAATGCTAGAGCTTTATAGGTCCCGTAATACGATATCAATAAACTAGTAATCCCTATAAAATAACATTTCTAGGGTATCTTTTTATAGATCTTAGTGTGGTTCCTCCTATAAATTCATTCAATCTTGTCAGCTGGGTGTTAATTGGGATTATGTCCCTGCATAGTCTGACACTGTCCAATTAGTACTGACAATCGGTGTGTGCTGGGACTGAAAACTGGAATGGTAACACCCATCTGACTGATTCAGTAATAGATTTCTAGGAGGAATAACAGAGGAACAGCACAACACAGAATTATAAGGGAAGAGGCTCCAGCATTGTTATTTCACAGGGAACACAAGGATTTACTACAACTGACATATTGGGAGATATCAAGGGTCTTCTTTAAGAACAGATTACATGTGAAGCCAGCAGCTGTACATTACTTGCATATAAAGAACCATCCTCCTGTCTTTTAGGGGCGATATTACAGTCTCTGCAGTCTGCCAGTACGCCATCCAGGACATTCAGAAGGTTTTTGATGGCCATTACAAGGAATACCGCGAGCAAGCCCAGAAGTGGGGTCGTTACTCTGACTCGGTGCCCAGTCCACGACCTGGATCAGTAAGTTTAGCACAGTAAAAGTAATACACCGTCTGTAATGCAATCCACTAACCTAACGTGAACTGCACATGGAGACTGCACAGGCAAATGCTGCTTATCCCTTGAGACGAAGCCAGGAAAAGATTGCTTAAGCACAAAGGACTATTTCTGGTGACTTTACAAGTCCGCTTAAAGCACAAAACAGTCTGGGAACACGTTGCATAATATATTCCACCCTCTGACTTTGAAGGTGCAGCCTTCTCTCTTTCGGTAGCTTTTGATCTGGGTGTACAAGTTGACAATTAGAAAAGCCATGGTGCCATTTAGAGAAGTGACATAGCACAGAGGGTTGGCAGACGACCGTTATGGCACAGATTACTGTGTGATAGAAATGGCAAGAGATAATTCATGCCTTAGTGATGACTTAAGCAGACTCTAGCCAATGCCACTGTGGGTAGGACACGGCATGCAAGTCTTCTTCCAGCTACTTGTGTGTAGTTAGTATTCTACTTTAAGCTTGTTTCTGTTCCCTTTCCTCTAGTTTCTAAATACAATTTTCTTTGTTCCAGTGCATCACGAATTTCCACAGGCATCACGGAATGAACAGCTCCATGGACCTTCCTGATAACACGCTTAACTTTGCCAAGAAGCACCCTCTTATGGATGAATCCGTTCAGCCTGTTCAAGGCCGACCTCTGCTGGTTAGGAAAGGGGTCAATTTTACTACTCTGGCAGTGCACAGGGCGACTGGGCTGAATGGGGCGTTGTATGATGTTCTCTTCATTGGGACAGGTCAGTGGTTTTAATGGTATCCCAAAAAATGGGCTGTTTGTGGTCGTTCTGAAAGATGCTCAGCTTTATTTTCTCCTTTATTTTTATACAGGAAATGGGTGGTTAAACAAAGCTGTTCGTGTGAATTCTGGCGTCCATTTAATTGAGGAACTTCAGATGTTTGAGAAGCCTTATCCGGTCCACAGCCTGGTGCTGTCTACTCAGAGGGTACGTTTTCTGGATTTCTGTGCCACCTGAGTTTCCAAGGGAAGCAGATACTAAATAATGTGGTCATTAGCTAAATGTCCACAGGATTAGCTGATCATCTAATTGTATGGGTATGTCCCAACTCTCCCTATGGCAGATGACCAGGAAACAAAGGATTGATCACATTGACCTTTAACTTCCCAATATGCTGTCAGGTGTCTGAAAGCAACTTGCATTACTCTTCTTTATAATAACACATGCACACTTGGTGGAATTGAGCGTGCATGTGTAATGTGGCTGTCAGACGAATGAGTGTTCAAGTAACAGTTGTCTAAAATTCATGGAGGGCCTTAGAGGGGCTCTACCTGCCTGTACACAGTTATGGTTAATTCCAGAGGCGTAACTTGAAACTCCGGGGCCCTGGTGCAAAAAGTGAAATGGGCCCCTCAGCCACCATGTGCCGCTGGTATCTCCTTATGCGGCAGAAGGGCTTTTGGCCCCCTCAGACTGCAGGGCCCGGTAGCGATTGCTACCTCTGCACCCCCTGTAGCTACGCCCCTGGTTAATACGTAGTTTATGATCCAGGTATTCAGCTAGAAGCTGGACTGATACGGGGTATATGCTGCTATCCCAACTACTCTCATTTCCACCAAAGACAGTGTGTCTCCAGCTGATATGATAGATCCAGCCAATGGGTCTTCCATATACACAGCACATGGAATACAGAAGACCAGAAAAGTGCTTGCAGGCTTTATCCAAACACGAACAGCTATTTAAATCATAAGTAACATAAAAACAATAAGAATGTGGATTGATAAGACAACTTTTAATAGTAAAAGGATATCCGTATCTAAAAATGATACAACAGTGGTCATTTCGTTAGGCACATAATACTTACCCTATTTTCGGAGACCACATGTATAAAGTAAAATTGGTATAGTAAAGATAAGAGCTGACGTCCAATATATAACCAAAGTATGATAGTAGAGTCCTTACCATATTATGATGAAGGTGGAAAAACGTAGATGGCACAAATGATGGCCTGGAGATATGACAATGGGGAGACATATGCTATCTATAATGCTCTCTAATCATACTAGTCTCATGGTGACCAAACCATGGGATAGCTGCTCAAATACAAGTAACCCTGTCAGAAATCTTGCCCTACTGTGTCCTAATATGAATCAAAATAATTTTCCCCGTGGACAACCACTCGCATATGGCAACAGAAGAGATCTGTTAAAGAGGTTTTGCCACAATCTCATTTCATACCTCGTGCATTCAGCTCTGTGTGCTCAGAAGGGGGCGTGTGTAATTTGTTTGAATTGCAGATCATGTGACCCAACAGGATGACATCACCAGGTCTCTCCTCACTGTAGTCACAGAAAGGTCTGTTTATGTGTAGAACTGAAAGTAGCTACATTGTAGCTCAGAGTATACACCTATGCAGAAACCGGGCTACTAACAACCAAGCTAGTGTTGAGCAAACTAGCTAAACCAAACTCCAATAATATACTCAAAACACTATATAAAATACATATACTTTATTGGTCATTTAAAAATACAAAAATAGATTAAAAAAAAAAACAAACCAATTAATATCCAAAAACACCCAAAATAAAACTGAAGAAAAATATAATAACCACCTAGCCCATATGTGACAAAATGCATGTAATAATTTATCACAACTTGTATATGGATACAGCTGCATTGTAAACAAAAATTATGTAGAACCAGACATATCAATAGTTAAATAGGAATACAAATGCAATAAAAATGATATAAGTATGAAACACTTAACACTATAATAGTGCTGGTAGGGCCAGGTGGTGTGTGACCCAACACACGTTTCGCTGTATGATGTATATATATATATATATATATATATATTATATATTATATAAATTATATATATAAAATTTTAAATTTTTATTTTTTTTTTTTCTCCTTATGTTTATTCAGATATATTTGGCCGACCTTTTCCTTCTCTTTTACTTTCACAGTCCTTTCTCTATGCTGGCTCTCCGGCTGGGCTTGTACGACTACCAATGGCAGACTGTAATAAATATCGTTCTTGTGCTGATTGCATCCTAGCCCGGGATCCCTTCTGTGCCTGGAATCTAAGCAATAGCCGCTGTGTTGAGTCTGATAATCAAGATGGGTAAGTGGCTGTATACAGGGAATGATAGACTGTTGTGATAAGTTGGTGACCTGCAGAGAAAAGGAAAGAACTTCTGTTTTTGCAATGTTGTTGTGGTTGGAGACTTCAACTAAAATTTTCCTGTGTCTTTTGTAGGGAAGCACTGCTTCAAGACATCGAAAACTTTGATACATCCATGTGTGAAGTTCAGTATATGAAATTATGTGAGTTATTTAATTTTTTATTAAATCTTCTCTGATGTCTGTAGCTCCAAATGTATGATGTATAGCGGAATATGGAGTGATCATGTTTTTAATTTTTTTGTCTTTTAGCAAAACCCTCAGCGCGAAATCTCACTGTGGCCATTGGGGCAAATGTCGTTCTCCCCTGTGAGCTGACCTCCAACCTGGCCCAGCCAATCTGGAAGTTTAATGGTCAGGATCTGAGACAGGATGATAACGACTCTGTGCTTTATGATATCACACTTCAGGCTCTGGTTATCCTCGGAGTTAACGTTCACCACTCTGGCACGTACAGTTGCTTCTCGGTTGAACAAGGTGCCCAATTTGCTTCAAAACATTACCAGTTAAATGTAGTGGCTTCCCCGACTCTGACCCTGGAATCCACTGCTCCTATGGATGGTTTGGGATTGGTGTGGATGATGGTAATAGCTCTTGGGGCTGTGTGCTTGGCCCTTTTTCTGGCTGTAGTGTATCTGCGCAGGAAACTACAAGATGAGATGGAGAAAGGTTCTAAATCACTGGAAAATACCCTTGTCTATCCCATCCAACTACCATCACAACCCAAAATCGCAAAGTGCCTGCCAAGCGCAGATTCGGATGAGAAACTGTGGGATCCTTCCTCCTACTACTATTCTGATGGATCACTTAAGATCGTTCCAGGCCATGCACTGTGCCAGAACAGCACGGGTTCTTCCTCTCCATCTGGCAATGGCATTCCTGGTCAACCACTACCTTCACCACCTCTTCACTCCCCTAACCACATGCTGCTTTCAGGTGTTCGGGGTTCCAATAGCAATGGGTATATACGGCTTACACTAGGTGGAGGTTTAAATGAGGAGCGCCCACCACTTGGGGACCTAAATGAAGAACTGAGGTGGAAACTGAAGCAGAGGCAGGCTTTGCCGGACTCCAATCCAGAGGAATCGTCTGTCTGACATCTCTTGCTGCCACCTGCACAGTTTGCACTGTTTTATTATTTTTTCCTACTTTTTATGTTGAACTACCTCAGGGACTGGAGATTTGGGGGAAGGATGTGGCCAAAACTTAATTTCTCTCCTCCCCCCTGTTGTCTCCTCTTCAGATGTATGGAAGCAAAAAGAAGTGGTTCTCTTTTTGTCCTGGCATACTAGTTCACATTTCCCCCCATTTCTGTGACTTGTGTAACTTCAGTATTTGTCAATCTTTCTTGTAAGATTTGATGCACTCATACGTGATGTTGGATCTAGAATGGAATCGAGGAACCAATCCCCTCCTAATCTTTGGCCAGAAGAGCAATAACCGAGTAGAAGACCCGGCAACCTGTTTACTCTTCCTGCCTCTCACGGTGCAGGGATCAATCGTTTAACCACTTAGTTGCCGATCTTGCAGGTTTACTGGTGTATGGCAATAAAATCACTACTGTTTTCTATAGCATTTTTACACTAAAAGTTTACAGTGCTTTATAATCAACCTCTGTGTAATACGACCATTCCTTGCAGAGTGAATAGCCTTTTTCGAATAGAGAAAAACCACCAACTGTTGTGCGACTACAAGGACCAGTAAAAACGACCACCCAGTTCTTGTTCTTCTTTCTTGCTGGTGCTTGTAGTTTCACATGAGATGGATGGCTTTGAGGTGGCCATACCTATAACGGAGAAAGACATGTGTGCGTATGGGAAATCTAAAGAAAGTAGACTCCAACATATTTGATTTGTACTAGAATTCCGAGGCAGTGTATGAATACATTTTAGGTTTTCTTTGAAAACTGCCCAAGCCTTGCCTATTTAACCCCTTCCTCGCTATGTGGGTCACATGCAAAATGACTGCTTCAATCACGTAATTGTGATGCAGCCCAGCCTGGTTGCTGAGTGTTCGTGTAAATGACCTTTTGTTTTTAGACGCATGAAAATGAATGTGAGGATGTATTAATAGTTCTACGCTATTTTGTTCTATCTAGTTCTTCTGGAAGCTGGGACAATCCTTCTAGAAAACCTGTATATTATTTTTTATCTTTATTTTGGCTACGACTCTTCCAAGTGTCCATTCAGTTTTATGACCCCAGCCCCTTCAATCATTCCGCTGCGAGTTATAGCTGAGAACATTTCAGAAATCTATAGACTAGACCAGGATTTGTGTGGGTTTATGTTGCCTGCTGCCAAATGCCAATCATAATTTTTAAAAACTTTTTTTAAATTTTTTTTTAAATCTCACATGTCTGCGAGTGGCCGAAGGGAGGGATGAGAGAGCTGTGTTGTATATACATATTCTATTCACTGTTTTTAAAACCAAACCTCCTTGGGGTCTGCACGCTAAAAATATCCTTTTTTCCATTCTCTTCTGTAAATAGGATCCTCTGTTCTCACGCTCTCTTTCCCGTGTTCCTGCTCATTCTGTAGTTCACTGTGTAATTTATTTGTCTGTTTGAAATATATTTATTTCCTGTAAATAAGTATTTTTATATTGAGAAAATAAAAATGAAATTTAAACAATTTAGGTTTTATACCGTTTCTTGGTTTTAATCTCACATTATTATTTTTATTATTTATCCAGGGCGTTGTACATTCAAGGGGTGTTACATACATAACATATGTCAAATGAGTACAATGATAACGATGAATGACTTACAATTGGCACAACAGAGGGAGAGAGAACCCTGCCCGTGGGGGCTTACAATCTGCAAGGAGGAGGAAAGAGACAGGAGGTGAGGGGCAGACATGTTTGTGGGGTAGCACAGTGGCTGCTGGGTTATTGTAGGTTATAAGCAATCCTGAAGAAATGGGTTTTCAGGTTGCTTTTGAACCCGGTGAAGGTGGAGGAGAGTCTGATGTGTTGGGGCAGTGAGTTGCAGAGAATGGGGAAGCACGGGAGAAGTCTTGGAGACGGTTATGTGAGGAGCTGATAAGGGACGGGGAGCGCAGAGAAGAAGGTCCTGTGAGGAGCGGAGATTGCGAGAGGGGAGATATCTGGAGATGAAGGCAGAGATATATGGAGGAGCGAGGTTCCGTAGAACCTTGTAGGCATATAGGGCCCTTGTTTTCGGATTCCAAAAACCTGCAATGTAGACGTGAAGGTGATTATAGGGTGTTTTTTTCCTGAGTTTGTTATCTTCTTTTAGAGAACACCAACGTATCCTGCAGTGCTGTACAGAAATTATTTGCATCAGTCAGTGAGCACAATCCAAATTAGGCTGGGTTCACATTAATTCTCAAGTATTTTGTGTTTAAAATGTTTATTATGCCCAACAAAAAATGCATTTCAAGTATATGGAAATACAAATCTATGGGCAATCATATAACACTTCAACACCCCACGTAAAAAAAAAAAGTGCACATAAATGATCTGTGAGTTTTCTGGACATATTCAGTTGAGAGCTAGGACATGGACTTGCCCAATTGGATGTGGATAATATGTGTCCAACAACGCTAATAAATTTGTGTGAAGATTGGCAATAGTTAATCTTTCCAATATGCCCTGTATTTTAATTCTAAGGGGGACATGTATGTACAAGGCTGCGCCAGAAGTTTGGCTTCTTTTCAGCCCGAAAACTAGCGTCGCCCTGTTCGCTATATTTCTAATCAGGTGCGCTCCAAATATTATATGCACTACAGAGCGCCCGCGGCACTTTTAATGCCCTGAGATCGGGGGGCATGCTGGAGACGGGCGCACTACAACTGTATGATTCTACACATTTATAGCTTCGGTACGGCACATCCAGACGCATTACTGCTGGAACAGGGAGAGCACTTTAAATGTGGTTTACCTGAGCCAGAATTGTCGCTTTGAAGCTAGAAAGCGCTATATCTATGACCCGCAGTAGAACAGGTTCATAGATTCAGGCGCATTCTAATGTGCGCAAAAAAAGGTGCCTGTGTGCCAAAAAACATACATGTTGCCCTATTTGTGTTTTTGGCGTGTGAAAGGAAACCAGAGAACCTCCACTCAAATATGGGGAGAACATAAAATCTCTATGCAGGTATTGCCTTTGGTTGGTTTTAAACCCAGTTTCCCAGTGCTAGCAACAGTGTTAACCCGCAAAGCCCTATGGCACCAGAAGTTTTACATAAAAGGAATGTCCGTTTACTGTCACGGAATAGGTTTAGACCATTTCGACACCTGGAATTGGTTGACGACTGTGAGAGGGTGAACAAGGACTGTAGATGTCGGACTGCACCAATAGACTATCTGCCACACGCAACTTAAAGGGGTTGTCTCACTATGAAGATCATAGTTGAAAATGTGGGGACCAAAAATCTAAGGATGTACGTCCTTGGTTACTTTTTGGCAAAGTGCCTAGCGTTTTAGAGAACGGGGGCTGGTTTACTTTGCTTAGAAAACGTGTTGTTTACCTGGTCAGGGAAGCATTCTGTCCTGCCCAGGTCGTGCAAAATCCCAAAGAAAGGCAGTTAAAGAGGAGGGGCAGGGATCTGTGTATTGGCAGGCAAGGAGGAGAAGCAGTGAAGAGGACATGCAGGGGTTTGTGTGTATTGTATCTTCTTCACTGCTTCTCTCTCCTTGCCTGCCAATACACACATCCCCCTGCCCCTCCTCTTTACTGCCTTTCCTTTGCATGGGGCACGACCTGGGCAGGACAGAATGCTTCCCTGACCAGTAAAAACACCGTTGCTAAGCACATGTAAACCAGCCCGTTCTCTAAAACCGTAACACTTTGCCAATAGTAACCAAGGACGTACATCCTTAGATTTTTGGTCCCCACATTTTCAACTATAATCTTAGTAGCGAGACAACCCCTTTAACAACCAGTTAACATTGAATGCATATCAGGTAAATGTGTGGCTGTGTGCTGTAAGTTAATCCTTTTCTTTCAATCTCAGTGTGACAGAAGATGGGAGGAGAGTGGATTTATATTCACCACAAACGCTTCCTACTTGTGCCATGTTTTGTTGTCACAATGATCATGTCGTTGGGAGTTAAATCCAGTAGCAATAATAATTTAACCAGAACCAGAGACTGTTGGGAACACCTGATCCAGGCATTGGTGATCATTGTGGTACACAATCGAGCAGCAGAAGCCAGTGGGAGAATAAACTTATTTGACAATTCTGCAGAAAACCCAACAAATGCGTGGTGTAATGCATGAATGACATACCTCCCTTTTTCCTGTCTGGATTGGTACTTGACCCCAAAGGGGTACAATCACTCATACACTATTCTGCAATATGAATATCTTGTCACAGGAGTCCAATCGGGCAAAGGTATGGTACACAGCACAATTCCTCACCTATTTAGATGCCAGCTGCTATCACTACAATATCTAAAAGGCAGGGATCAGAGTGGTCTCCAATCCTGGCAGCTACCAGTGGGCCCCAGGGCTATCTTATCCATTGGACACACTAGGCAGTTACCCATAGACCCCATGAGCATAGGAGCCCCAGACGATCAGCGATATGGCGATATATGTTCCCTGCACAGTAGTGTTATTTGGTAACTATATAACTGTCATTTATCATACATAGAACGTTGTATTATAGCTACTTGTATGTATTTGTACAAAATGTATTTTACATAAATGCGTTTTTAAAGACCTTGACAACTCCACTCTTTGAAAAACAACAACAAACACAGCAGCACTCTGCAAATGCACAGACAGATAAACCCGGAATATATGAATGATTTCGAAGAGTATTTTGGCTGCCTATAATACATATGAAAATTGGAGGCTTCTAACAGATATTTGTGATCAACACTTTGAGGGCCCATTCACGATCAGCATAGTGCCCTCCATTTAGCTGAGGACCTATTTTAACCCCTTACTGATGGAACCAATTTTGACCCTCCTGGAATTGGCCCCACTTTTGAAAACTGATGTGTCACTATATGGCGATAAGTTTTTCCTGCTTTTACCTAATCTAACCATGTGATTCACAGAGTTTTCTCCTGACACATTGTGCTTACAGTTAGTAATATATTTTGGTCTATACATTTTTTTTTTTTGTTTTTTACAAAAATCACGATTTGAAAAATTAGCTATTTTCAAAGTTCAAAAATTTCTGCATGGAAGTCAGTTAACCCTCACTAAATAGTTTATAACTAGCATTACCCATATGGCTTCCACTTTTTATTGTATGTTGGGTTAGTTTTTAAATGTGTTTTTTTTATGACCTTACAGGGCTTATAAATTTTATACAAGAAAAGAAGTATCATAAAAATTCAGTTTTAATGTTAAAATGAATACCCACCACAAAAACAAAGAAAAAACACTAAAATAAACCAGTGTCCGCTGGTGTCCTTTTTTTTACCCCATTATTCATCCCTTGAAAAGATCTCTATGTAACTCAACTAGTGGGGATCGAAATGTATTGGGATTTGACTATAGGGAGTACTAAGGCCACTTTCATAGGGTTTGGTTCCAGACAGTGAGGATTTATCTCCTATATATTAGGCTCTATAATTTTATAGGTAAAAACAGGGAAATTTCAGGAGTCATAGTTCAACTTTACCTCACTTTACACTAGCGGACACTAGTTCATTATAGTATTTTTTTTCCCCTTTATTTTCGTGGTGTGTATTTACTTTTAGTACTATTAAAAGTAAATTTTTACGACGTTCCTTTTCCTGTTGTATACTCCAATAGTAAGGGAGTTTCAGTGTTAGTATCACGTACTGTGGAATTGTTATTATAGCGACTTATAAATTTAGTAGTCATTTTTACTATTTTCAAGGAAAAATGTTTTAGGGACCTGTCCAGGTCTAACATGGCTTAAGGGGGCCTATGTATTAGACATCCCCATAAATGACCCCATCTAAAACACTACACTCATTAAAATATTCAAAACCGCATTTAGGAAGTTTAACACTTTAGGTGTTTTACAGGAAATAAAATGGAAGTGAAATGTCAAAACTCCACACTTTTTGGTAGATTTTTATCCATTATTCACTGGAACACAGTAGATGTTGCCAGGGAAAGGCAACTCCATATTGATTCCCATGATTCTACCATTTTTAGAGAGATCCAATATGTGGCCCAGGTGTGCGATTTGACTCGGACACAAGCCTCAGCATAGCAGGAGCACTTACTGGATTTTGCAGTCACCGTTTCATTAGAATATAATTTGGGCATTATTTCAGGTTTGCAGACCTCCTAAGATGCTAAAACTTAACAATCACCCCTAAAAGACCTCATATGGGAAACTACACCTCTTAAAGAGTATATCTACGGTTATAGTGAATATGTTGACCCCACAGGTCTATCACAGTTTTTTTTGTTAGCATTCAGCTGTGAAAATTAAAATGTTTTACTTTTCTCCAATAATGTGCAGTTTTAGCTGAAAGTGTTTTATTTTCACATCTAATTCGAGTGGCGAATAAAAGGCCAACCACATAACAACTTGGTTACGCCAATCTTCTTGCAAGACTGGCAATACCCTATATTTGGGTGCATGGCAGGGTGTACCTGGGAAGGAGTGATAATTGGCTTTTGGATGGCAGATTTTGGTGGATGCCATGTCTCATGTATAAAACCCCCCCCCAAAAGTAGCAGAACAAGTGAAACCTTTACCTGCAAGTATACCTATGTTCGGAATCATACCCCTAGGGATTGCTTCATTTAGGGGTGCATTGTAAATTTTGAAGCCCATGGTGTTTCACAGTTTTTATTTCAGTATTGGTCATTGAAAATGGGAAGAGAAAAAAAAAATTCTCCATCTTTTGGGATTTACTTTTACAACACTCACCGTGCAGTTTAAATGACATAACTATGTGGGTTGCTATAATTACCACAATATAAATTTTATATAGTTTGTTTTACTACTTATGTCAATATACATGATATTTGCTCTAATATTAATGCAGCATTGTAAACCGCATCTTTTATCACTGTATTATTCCAGTTTTCTTGGTTAGATGGTGTAGACAGGGGCATAGCCAGGCCCGGACTGGCCATAGGGCAAACCGGACATTTGCCCGGCGGGCCGCTGGGGTCCCAGGCCGATGGGCCGGCTCGGAAGCGCCGCCGGGGGGTCGGTGTTTCCCGTCTCCGGCTGGGCCGAGGGACGGCGCACGACACAGGGGCCTGACATGGCGGCATATCGAACGGACCCCTGTGCCGAGGGGGCCGGCAGGCCACCTCGTGTCACGGCCGGTGTCACTGAACCCAGCCATGAGCTCACCACGGCCTGCCGACGCCGCCAACGCACGGTAGCAGGCAGCAGCCGACGGATGAACATCTGGGGAGTCTATATGATCCGTATGCTCAAGCTCCCCAGGAGGCCCGCGGGGAAGGCGCGAGCATGTAGCATGACGTGCATCGTGCGGCTCTGCTCGCTGGCCCCCACTCGCGCTGTGAAAGCGGCCGCTCAAGTGAGTCGGAACGGTGTGAGAATTGGATGGAAACCAGGTGACTCAAGGCAGTTTTATTGTCTTTTCATACATTACTTTACTGACTCCTTGCATAGCCTTGTATACTGCCTTGCGCCATAAGCCTATATACTGCCCTTGCCTTCCCTCATACTACCGTGACCCCTGCCTAGCTGTATTACCTTGCCCTGGCCTAGCCTGGTATACATGCCTCTGCCTACCCTTTTATCTGTCCCCCCACCTTGCCTGTATACTGCCTCTGCCTCGGCTATATACTGCCCCTGCTCCTAGAGCCTGTATACTGCTCTGCCATTCCCTTGTATACTGCCCCTGCCTGAACCATACTTTAGGTGCCCCCCCTGACTTCCGCGGTATACTGCCTTCGTAGCATAGCCTGTTATACTGCATCCTTGCCTCCCTCTATGATTACTGGCCTGCCTAGCCCTGTATACTGCCTTGCATACCTATATACTGCCAGCTGCCTAGCAGGTATACTGCCTCTGCCTAGCCTGTATATCTACTATGCTGCTAGTATACTTGCCCCTGCTTACCCTGTGATTAATGCTCGGACATAGTCCTGTATACTGCCTCTGCCTCCCCTAGTATTACTGCCCCTGCCTAGCATGTATTAACTGCCTCTGCCTACCCCGTATATACTCGCCTGCTAGCCCTGTTATACTGCGCCTCTGCCTGTAGCCTGTATACTACCTATTGCCTAGCCTATATACGGCCCCTGCCTAGCGTGTATATGTCCCAGTGACTTCAAATATATATGCCCCTGCTAGCCTGTTTACTGCCTATGCTAAGCCTGTATAGTGCCCCTGCTAGCCTGTTATTGTCTGCCCTGCCCTCCTATATACATGACCTGCCTTAACCTTGTATACTGCTCTCCTAGCCCTGTATACCGCCTCTGCCTCGCCTGTATACTGCCTATGCCTGCACTGTATACTGCCTCTACCTAACCTCGTATACTGCCACCTGCATTCATTATTTACTGCTCGGGCCGGGGCCGGGCGGACCCTGCCTATCTCATGTTGTCTGACGCTGACTAGCCTTGGAGACTGCTGCGCCTCACTATATACTGCCACTTGGCCCTTGCGTAGTATTACTGCGCTCTGCGCTATGCATTGTATATGCACGATGCCTAGCCTGTATACTGCCTCTGCCTCGCCTCTATACTGCCACTCGCATCCCTGTATATACTTTGCCCCTGCCTAGCCTGTTTTTACTGCCTCTGCTCTCCCCCTATATACTGCCCCTGCCTACGCTGTAATAATGCTCTGCTAGCCTGTATACTGCCTGCACCTAAAAACCTATATACTGACACTGCATACCCTGTATACTGCCTCTGACATAGCCTGTATATCTTGCTCTGCCTCCCTCATATTCTGCCCTGCCTAGCCTGTAGTTACTGCCCTCTGCCTCCCCTATATTACCTGCCCTGCCTAGCCTGTAGACTGCCCTGCCGAAACTATTTACGCCTCTGCCTAGACCTGTCTATACTGCCTCGGCCTAGCCTCGTTTAATACCTCTGCCTACGCCTATATACTGCCCTGCCTAGCCTGTATACTGCCCCTGCCTAGCCTGTCTCTACTGCCCCTGCCTACATCCAGTAGTATGATGCACCTGCTAGCCTGTATAATCGCCTCTGGCCTAGCCTGTATACTTGCCATGCCTACCCTATATAATGCCCTGCGCCTACCTCCTATAATACTGCCTCTGCCTACCTCGTATACTGCCTCTGCCTCCACTATCATACGGCAAACTGCCTAGCCTATATTTCTGGCTCTACTACATGTATACTGGCCTTGCCTCCCCTGTATACTGCCCCTGCCTACCCCTGTATATTGCCCCTGCCTAGCCCTGTATACTGCCTTCTGACCGTGATTATAATGCCTCTGCCTCCCCTAGATACTGCCCACCTCGCCTCTAGCCTTATTACTGCATCGGCTAGCCTGATACTGCCTCTGCATAGCTGTATTCTGCCCATGCCTCCGCCTATTATACTGCCCCTGCCTAGCACTTCGTATTCACTGCCTCTGCCTAGAGCACTATATAATGCCTCTGTCCTAGCCTGTTACGTACTGCCTCTGCCTTAGCTGTATACTGCTCTGCGCCTTCAGCCTGTAAGTTTACTGGCACCTGCATAGACCCTGTATATGCCCCTCGCTCTAGCCTCGTATACTGCCCCTGCCTCCCCTTTATACTGCCTGGACTAGCCTGTTTTTTCTGCCTTCTGTCTCCAACCTATAATACTGTGACACCTGCCTAGCCTGTATACGCCTCGTGCCTAGCCCTGTTTACTGCTCTGACTAGCCTGTATTACTAACCTCTGCCTAGCCTATTTACTTGCTCCCTGCCCCTGCCTGTATAACTGCCCCTGCCTAGCCTGTATACCGTGCCCCTGACCTTCCATATATACTCCCTGCCTAGACTGTATAACTGCCCCTGCTACCTGTATATGCCTTCTGCCTAGCCTGTATACTGCTCCTGCCTGCCCTGCTGATTACTGCTCTGTGCCTCCCCTATATACTTTTTCCCTGCCTAGCCAGTACTATACTGCCCTCTGCCACCCCCTACATACTTCCTTGCCTAGGCCTCTGATTACTGCCTCTTGCCTACCTGTATACTGGCCTAGCCTATTATACTGCCTATGCCTAGCCTGTATACTGTCTATCTGCCTAGCACTGTATACTGCTAGCATATATCTGCACCTGGCACTCGCCTCTAAGTGGACCTGGCCGGCTATATTAAAACACTGCCCTTGCCTGGTGATATACTGCACCACTGCCTTTCTTTACTTACTGCCCCTGCCCCTGGCTATATACTGCCCTGCCTGCTCTTAAGTGGCACTTGCCTGGCTATATACTGCCCCTGCCTGGCTCTTATACTGCCCCCTGGACTACATCTAAGTGGCCCTGCCTGGCTATATACGTGCCCCTGACTACCTCGAAGTGGCCCTTGCCTGGCTATATCTAATGCCCCTGCCTACCTTATACAGTGGCCCTGCCTGCATACATACTGGGCCCAGCCGTGGCATACTTCACTGGTCCCTGACTGCTAAACTGTACTGCACCTGGCCCTCTACCTGGCTAATTACTCGGTCCCTTACCTGCTAATTACTCGAGCGCAGCTCCCCAGCAACCTGCGCTAGCTATGGAGGCAGCCCTTGCTACCTGGTAGTTACAGGGGTTAGGCCCTGGTCTACCTACCAAATTAATGGGAGGAACGGCTCTGTTATCTACAGAATGGGGGGTTACCTTATTCTACCCTGCCACTTATCTGACATTGTTTTTAATTTGCTAATTTTTAGGGTCTATACAGACGTTGTTTGGGGGAATTGATAGGAAAGTGCTGGAAGAAGAGGAGTCTAGACTCGTATTTGTTGTAATTCCTACATGGATGAGTAGTGACCACTAGAAGAGGAGGCATTGCAATGCTGTACCTGAACAGAGAGAGAAATCGGAAGGGAACGACTCATCTAGGAAGCACGATCATGGGAGGTTGGGCCAGTAAGAAGAAAAGGCGAAGAGGAAACAACCTCCCCACACAGAGATGACGTCCCCGTGAGTCTTGCTGGTCAGAGTGTAAGTTTACTTCTGTGTTGAGTCAGTGCCTGTATTCATTGTGAGATGGTGACCTGACTACTGGGGTTCTGATTGGGGGGGGATTGTAGGTTAAAGTGTCGCTTATGTGCAGTGTCAGTGTGGGCTGTGTCCCAGATTGTAAAGCAAAGTGCACACCAGGATCTATGGGATGAGCGGGTTTCTCTGCACCACTTTTTTCTTTTTCATTGCTGGTGGTTGTAGGGGGCTCTCTCTCACCAGAGCGGTTTTTGGTGCATATTTTGATGCAGTTTTTGTGCAGAAGATGTAAAGATTAAAACTGCTTGTCCTTCTCTGACCACAAAATAGCAGCAAAAATATGCTTCTCATAAACGCTCGTGTGGAAAGCCACCTTAAATTAGTGTTGGATATTTTAGAAAGTTAGCGATGTGCGGAGAACAAGGGAGATATTTTTTATGCTGGGATATGTATGAGCGTGGGCTGTGGGGATTTGGTGCCAGGGCTGATTTTTTTCCAGTCCGGCCCTTGGCATAGCTAATAGGGGGTGCAGGTGTTGGCAGTCGCTGACCGACCCTGTAGCCTTGTGGGCTCTCAATAAGCCCTTCTGCCACAAATTGAACCATCCAGCATTTGTTCAATTGCGCCACATGGTAACTGGACTGGGCCCCCATTTAACTTCGTTTGGCACTAGGGCCCAAGGTGCTGAAGTTAGCGCTCTGGTTGTAGAATACTGATGATGTATTAGTATATATGCCCCAAATCTACTTGCAGTAAGGGAAATCGTGTCTATAAAATAACATTATATATCCTGCTGAATTTTACAATTCAAATGGTATGTAATCAGATGAGATTGTAATGCACTGAATAACAATTCAAACGGAAGGTGTGAGGTCCCTGTCTGCAAGATGCTTACACGTAGGGGCCGGCGCGAATGTCGCGCTTAGAAGAGAGAATGACGTCTGCTTCCATTCTCCATTTACCTTTTGGAAAGTTGTTTTGTTGTTGCAGGTGGTATTTCCTCACGAGTGTGATGATACAAGGGGGATCATTTTAAGTTCGGGGGGCAGTGAAGACACTGTTTTCGAGGGTTTTTCCGGTGTGTAACTCTTGCGACTCAGGTATGTCGGTGCCGTATGGGCGAATATGCGTCTTGGGGACTATACTTCGACGCGCTCCGACAGAACACAGACACCTTGAAATGGATCTGCCTGTCGGAGCTTTAATCCGCGCCTCACTTTGCCAACCCGAAGTCATACATGTGTCGGTGTTATGATCCTCAGAATGTGGTGTGTCACCACCCCGCAGGGAACGACACAGCACGCCCACTTTCTGTTAGGCGCCATAGAAATTGGTGAAGCTTTCGCCTAATGGCGCCTAACACATGTAGGGGAGGTGCGGTCCGACAGCTCAAAGCGGCACCGGAGAAGGCCGCACTTACTAGCCAACGAAAACGGCAATCAACGCAGAGTCATACATGTCCTCCCACAAGTGTCGTTTATCACTCTCCTCATATCTTCCCTGAGCCTTCTCTTTACATGCCTGTAATTGCGCTGCAAGATGCCCCAAAGTACGGACTGTAACTAAGGTAATCATAGCTCTCATTGACCGCCATGATTACCCTCCATTTTCCCCGACGCGCTGGGAATAATGAAAGTGAATGGGCTGGGCCTAAGCATACTTCTATAAGCTCACTCGCCGGTACTTGTGGTGCCACAAGGTTTACCCGCAAGGACACCGTGTGAAATACCTGAATAACTGCGGTATAACATGCGAGCACTCGGGTCGTTCTCTCAGGACAACTTTTGGTAGGTTTCATTAGGTTGTAGTTTACAGGTTTTTTACAGGTGCTCATTTTATAAGTCCTATAATACAACAGTTATCCACATTTGTTTTTACTGTTGGTTCTTCTCTTGCAAGCCAAGTACTTCTTAAAGGGAATGTGTCATCACAAAATGAGTCATTGTTTAAGTCCCATTTTTATGTTCAACACTTTTTTTTTTTAGGAATTTTTTTTTTTTTTCATATAACTTTAAATATTTTTTATACATTCTTAAGTGTCTCGTTGCAGTTTCACTTGGCCACTCGGCCCTGTTTGCCACTGTTTAACCAACATGTCAGAGAGATGCATTTACAGCAGCTTCATGGCACACTTGGAGAGAACTTGTAAGACTGGACTCAGTCCCATTCACTTCCCTATCGGAACCGGCGTTTTATAGGCATGCTCTATGGACCGGGAAGCCAGAAATCGAGTGTGCAGGGAGGTGAGAGGGTGACTGGTGACCCGCCCACGCCTCATTGTGATCGGTGGATCCTGTGTTATCTATTACACTGGTGTCTCCTTTTCGCAGTGTGACCCTCTTTGTGCTGTTTATGTGCAGTATCAACTGAGATCTTTCTGTACAGAAGTGTCAGACTATTATTAGGCTTAGTGGCCAAAGTGAAAACTGCAGGACTTTATTAAAAAGTATTGAAATTGATATGGAAAATAAATAAAAAAAATAACCCAAAATTCTTTAAAAATGTGTGGAACATAAAAATGTGGAGTCTAACATTCGTCATTTTTGATGACACACTCCCTTTAACTATGCTCCAAAACACAAGACCCTATAGGCATCAATGACGAGTGCCTTCTTACCAAAGCTAGAAAAGTTAGTTTGGATCCCCCAGAAGGAGCTACCAGAATAGAGGGGATTAAGGAGTCTTGATGGGTTACACAGAACCATGTACCATAGAAACAAAACGCAAACAATCGAGACACCCATAGGGGTACAGCATCTTAAGAAATTGAGGTGACATAAAGTGGTGAAGTGACCCCTTTATGTGGAGGAACACCTTACTAATTCTAGGCTAAAATTTTGAGGTGGACCCTGTATGTTGAGGAACACCCTACTAATTGTAGGCTAAAATGTTGAGGTGGACCCTATATGTGGAGGAACACCTTACTAATTCTGGGCTAAAGTGGTGAGGTGACCCCTACTAGTATACTTGGAGGAACACCCTACTAATTAAAGAGAATGTAGCTTGTGCTGCCGTTGCTGAGGACAACTTAATCTAGTGACATGCTGTTTTCAGTGGTGTGTCCCGTATTCTATTATATACATTAGTTTCAGAGAATTTACTACTCAAATCTGACAGAGCGCAGCCTGCTTTGCCAGAAATGAGCCCAGTTCATTCATAAGCAGGTGTTAGCCCTGCCCACCCACATTTAGTCCCGGCCGCCAACTGCTATGGTTGCCACCAGGTCAGGAGACTGGTTCCGGTATTGATTTTCTACTGGCCGTATGAAAAGCCGGTTAAAGTGCTGAGGAGTGACGTTATATAATGTTGGCAGAGCCCATTTTATAATGTTTCTCAAAGCTGCAGGGGGCACAGAGCAGCTCTGCACACCCCTTGTAAACTCCATGTACAACCCAATCCTGGTGCTGAACCTCTAAGAGGTCCCTGTTGATTCCTCCATTGGCTTCCATCACCAAAAATGAGCATCTGTTTTTCTCACCAGTCCCAGCACTGCCTGTAGACCCCAAATACACCTAGGACCAGGCTTGGACTGGCCAACAGGGAAATAGGGGAAACCCCAGGTGGGCCCCTGAGCATGGCAGACGTGGAGTTGTTTTATAACTTCATATAGGCAAAAAGGCAGAGAGAGAGAAAGGCAAGAAGAAGAGTATAGGAGGCATGTACAGCCATTTATAGTAGCTGTGGGGTGGGTCACTAAAATAAATTCCAGCAGTGGGCCCAGAAAGAACTCAACTGGGGGCCCCCTTTGGGGTCACCCATTGTGGACTCTAGGCACCCCAGTCCAACACTGCCTAGGACCCCAGGGGAAAGGGCAAGGATTATTCCCTCAACTTACATGTATATACCTATATACTGCACCTGTGTCACGAGGTCCCCTTATTGTATAAAAATACACTTTGGGGGACGTATTAAATGTATCATAGTCTTGAGGCCCTTTTTGTGTTTATACTTACTGGTGTTTTATGTGAAAAGGGTCCCGTTTTTAGCCATTTCCCATTAGATGCAACAGGTAATAGTGACTGTGGCATGTAAAGGGTTTGACAGAGGCCCAAGTTCTCTATCGACATAAATGTGGGGTGCTGACAGTTGCTAACAATGGCATCTGTCTGACAGTCTGAATAATACATTGCAGGACAGTCATATCAAGTAATTGCTTAACAACTAAAAAAAATGTAAAAGAAAAATAACACACACCACCCTTCCCCATTACAAATGCTTAACACTAACAAAAACATAAAAAATCAGTATTTGACAATGCGGGGTAACAACCTGGGCTTGATTGTTTTTCCCTGCCTAAAGCTGCAAAAAAATAAGACAATGCCAAGATAACATATTTTGTCCATCCCTCTGCAGAAAAAATAGATTACAAAGCAAACAAGGTCATAAGAAATCCAGAACAGTACCAATAAAAACCTCCGCTCATCCCGCAAAAAACCAACAAACCCTTAGACGGGTCTGTCAACATGAAATAAACAAGTTTTGGCTACCAGAATATAGAGATGCATACATTTTTTTTTCATTATTGTGTAAAAGGGACTTTTAAAATAAAAGAATAGAGATGCTCATTATTTATGCCAGACAGTGAGCACTATAAAAATATAAAAAAACACTATCAGGATTACTGTATTTTGTTTACTCTGTATTGCAAAATCTAGAATAAAAAGCGATCAAAAAGATCTGTACCTCTCAATGGTATGTCAACTAATTCCACAAAAAACAAGTCCCTACACAGATCACTTGATGAAAAAAGTTATGGTTCTCCGAATATCGCCATGTAAAAACTTTTTATTTTGTTTTGATTATGTAAAAAGTTAAAAATGAAAAACTATACATGTGTAGTTTCGCCTCAATTATATCAACCCCCAGAGTAAAATTAACACATAATTTATACTGCATAGTGAGCAATGTAAAATATATAAAAATAAAACCACTACCAGGATTTCTGTATTATATTTACCTTGCCTCCCAAAATCTAGAACAAAAAGCAATCAAAAATATTTATGCACCCCAATAGGTTACCAACGAGAAAGGCAGCTCATCCCACACAAAATAAACCCTTACACAGCTCCATCAGCAGAAAATAAAAAGTTATGGCTTTTGGAAGGAAGAGATGAAAGATAAAATATGAATATAATTGTTTCATTAACCCCTTACTGCCGCAGCCAGTTTTGACCTTCCCGACAGAGCCCCATTTTTTTAATCTGACATGTCACTTTATGTGCGAATAACTTTTTGATACTTTTACCTAGTAATATGATTCACAGATTTCTCATGACACCTTGTGCTTTAAGTAAGTAATACATTTTGGTCCATACAATACTTGTTCATTTGTACAAAATATCAAAATGCTATGAAAATTTAGAAAAATTAGCCATTTTCAAAATTAAAAAAATTTCCTCGTATAATACAGATAGCTATTCCTAACAAAATAGTTTAACTACCATATGTCTACTGTATGTTGGCATAATTTTTTAATAGTTTTTTATTTTATACCAAGTTAGTAAGTTTATAAATTTAGTAATCATTTTTCACATTTGCAACATAGATTTGTTTTAAGGACCAGTCCAGTTCTGACGTGGCATTGAGGGGCCTGTATGTTAGACACCCCCATAAATTACTCCATCTACAAAACAACAACCCGTAAAATATTCAAAACAGTATTTAGGAAGTTTGTTAACCCTCCAAGTGTTTTACAAAAATTAAAGCAAAGTGGAGATGAAATATAAAAATGTAACTTTTTGCAGATTTTAAATTTTAAAACATTATTCACTGGAACACAGTAAGTATTATCAGGAAAATGCTTTGTGTAGAAATTAGTCACGCACACCTTGGGCAATTTAGGGTTAGCGGGTACAATAGTGGAAAGGACATGCGAGTCCAAAATCTATAGAAAATATAATATCCACTGCACACCTTATGTAGATTTGCAAAATTTTAATAAACAAATAATACAGTGAGCCAAGGATCCACACTGATATACAATATATACTCAACAAATGTATCTTTTTTTACATCAGTATTACATTGTAGGGAGTCACAGATGTGAATGTATGCGACGTTTCGGCTGAGAGAGCCTTTATCAAGCACATCCGATGGAGTACCAAGATCTGTCGTATAGTATATATGGGATAAATATATCAGCAGTACATAGAGAGCAGAAGGGAGATGACTGAGGTATAAATATTGGTGAAGGAGTAACGTCTCCAATAGTAAGTGGCGCTTTGGAAGCAAGGTTGTGGACTTGGCGTCCGAGGAAGCAGGGAAGCGTGGTAAAAAAGAACTTAACTTTACTGTGTGGGTCGGTACAATTACAATAATATCAGTTTTAGATACATTTTTATGTTTTACTACTTTTACACAATAGAAATCCATTTGTAAAAAACTGAGTTGTTATGCCGTCCTAGTCTGACAGCCATAACATATTTATTTTTCTGTATACGGAGCTGATTAAGGCCTTGTTTTTTGCTGGATGAGTTGACATTTTTATTGGTACCAGTGTAGGGTTCAGACAACACTTTGGTGGCTTTTTATCAAGTTTATTTGGATGCGGATTAAACAAATTACAGAAATCCTTGTAGTGTTTTTTTATTTTTGTCAGCGGTCACCATGTGGTAAGAATGACGTTAACTTTATTTCCACGTAAAGTGATGTATCACATTTAAAAAAATTGAGTCTGTCAGGTCAAAACTGGTAATGTAGTCTTCCTTAACATCTTCCTCATATTTGAGGTAAGTTTACATCATGGTCGGGAAGGAGTTCCCACAAATTGACCTATATGTACATCAATGTGATCATGCGAGCTCAAAAATTTAGCTCCCCTCCACCCCCAATCGCTTTAGCATCAACAAGGACCCCGGGCCAGGCCAAATTCTGGACTTTGAGGCTCAAAATTTTTAGGGGTTAGAGTCCACATGGGGTCACTTGTTTGGGGAGTTGCCTCTTCTGATCTACGGGGGCGTCTACGTGGGGCTTCATCATCACTGGAGGAAGAGGATTCGGACAAGAAAAGCGATGACTACATCCTCTGAATCGCTTTCAGAAGCAGAAGAACATATGCCTCCTCTTCTGAATAATGTCTTTTTGATGATTGTAGGTGTTTTATATGTGTTTTATGAGGGGGATGTATGTAATGCTTTAATACATGTCGGGGATTTTACTTCTTTTTATTAAAAAAAAAGAAAATTTAGAAAAAAATACTAAAATAAAATTTTAAAGTACTGTAAAAACTAAAAAAAATTAAGAAACGAATGTCAGTAAAAATTATGCTAAGCTTCCATCACTAATTTAGAACAAATACAAAAATGAATGAACGTCAGCAATAAAAAAAAACAAAACCCTGCTGAACGTCCATCACAAATTTAGAAAAATATGCAGCAAAAATAAAGTGAGCCAGGAAAGATGCCAGTGGTAAAAACATATGTCCACCAAGCTGCAGACAATCCCCAGACATGAACTCTCTGATCCTTAGACACGAGCGATCTGTGAACAAAAAAAAGGGCGATGCACATATTAGCTTTATTATGTAAAATTCAGCAGAAAAAAATGTTAATTCCAGAATAGAAGAATCCATACTTATTGCGCATTATCACTGCTATCAGCTGCAGTAAGATTGCAGCAATAAGCAGTAGTGGAGCGCCTACAGCACAGCTGATAATGTTGCTGTTCTTCAGGCTGCTGTCTATACCACTGGTGCTTGCAGGATTAAGTATGTCTGATGAGGATGTTGTAGACTAGGCCATCTTTATGTAGAACAAAAATTATTTTTCTATATCCTCAGAAAGTTCTTTGCCATGAAGATTAAACTACCAGTGAACCGTATGTGAAATCATGAGCGCAATAAAACACACCTGTTCCCCATTTACACTTGAGACCTTGTAACAATAACGAGTCATATGACATCATGGAGGGAAAATGGCAAATTGGGCACAATTTGTCCTTTGTCACTTAGGGTTGTAATCACTTTTGTTGCCAGTGGTTTAGACATTGATGTTGTGAATTGAGTTATATTTCAGGGCACACCACATTTACACTGTTATACAAGCTGTACTCTGACTACATTGTATCAGTGTCATATCTTCAGATTTGTCCCATGAAAAGATATAATACAATATTTACAAAAATGAGAGGGGTGTACTTACTCTTGTGAGATGCTGTTAATTCTTGGAAAAAA
>JAODAL010015496.1:0-83684 GCA_025379985.1 Phyllomedusa bahiana
TTTCACAATAGCCTGACCCCAAAACCAGCAGAAATGCCCTTATGGACTCAGGGAGTAAAATGAGCAGCAAGAAATGAGTATTTGAAACAAGATTTATTTCAATAGAACCTTGAACATCGCTTTCTTTTCTAGCTGCTTGACCCCAAAACCAGCAAAAATGACCTTTACAACACTCAATAAAAGTAGCCAGAATAAAAGAGTTTTTTAAAAAAAAAAAAAACATTTTTGGGAATAGGACCTGGATAATAGCTTGTTGTTGACAGCAGCATGCCCCCAAAAAATCTTTTGGCCACTTTTGACAATTGTGAAGAACATTTCAGACCTCAAGCCTTCTTCAGCAGGCAGTCAAGACCCTGGTAGCACTTTAGAAATTTCTGGAAGACGAGGTTCATGACGTGTGCCAGGCAAGGGATGTGCTCCAGCCTACCGTTCTTCAGGGCGGCAAGGAGATTTCGCCCGTTGTCGCACACCACTTTTCCTGGCACCAGGATGTTGTCACCCAGCCACTGCTCGACCTCGTTGCGCAGAGCTGTCCACAGCTCTTGACCTGTGTGTTGACAGTCTCCAAGACACATTAATTTCAATATGGCCTGGTTTCTCTTGGCACATGATGCTACCCATGGACCTTGAGGGACAGAACGCTGTACAATCCTTGCAGTTTTGAAGAGCGTGCACCGACCCTGAGAGCCACAGTCATCCACCCAACTCACCCAGTGAGCTGTCACAGAGATGTAGCGGCCTTGACCATGCTTACTAGTCCAGGTATTGGTGGTCAGATGGACTTTGCTGGACACAGATGCAGACAACGCGCTGGAGATTTTATCTGACATGTGGCTGGCCAGATTAGGGATGGCTTTTCGGGCAAAGAATTGCCTGCTCGGCACCTGGTATTGGGGGCAGGCAAGGGCCTTGACGTGACGGAGCCCATCTGTGTCAATCAGGCGGAAAGGCAACATTTCCAAGGCCAAAAGCCTGGCAATGCGGACATTCAGGCTTTTGGCTTTGGGATGGTTGGGGTTAAAGCGTTTCTTATGCTTCCACACCTGGTACACAGAAATCTGGCTGCTAGACTGGCTGTTGTACGGCATGCAGGTGAAACTGGTGGAAGGAGAAGGGGTAGGCTGTGTCTCTGGTGGTGCTGGTAGTATTCGGGGGATAGTGTGTGGCACTTGGGCTGATCCCTGCTCATGTCGCTGAGGGACATGGGCAGCAGAGGAACGCTTGGTCTTGGAAGTGGCGGAGGAGAAAGATCCGGAGACAGAGGGCGTGACAGTGGTTGGAAGCCCAGGACCGGTGTGGCCTTTTTTCGCCAAGTGATCCCTCCATTTCAATTCATGCTTTCGCTGTATGTGACTATTCAAGTTTGTGGTGGTGGTTAACCACTTTAGATTCTTCCCTCTACTGATGTGTTGACGGCAAATGTGGCATATGACGTCGCTGGGCGAATCTGAGGCTTGATCGAAAAAGCCCAGGCTTCACAGGTCCTGGGCTTTTTCGATGGTGATAAGCTAGTAGCGGTGTTTTCATTGCCACCACTTCCCATGGGTGGCGGATTAATGTCAGCGGACTTGTGCGACCGCCCTCTCCCATTCTGAGGCTGCACCCGTACCACCACTACCGCATCATCTTCACAAGCAAATGCTGCTGAAAAGACCACGTTGGGTATCACCCAAAATTTTGGTCATCATAAAACTTTTGAGATGGGGGGAATTTTTTAAAAAAATTCGGTTCGGTCACTTCGCCGAATTTTCCAAACAAAATTGGGTTTCGGCCCGAATTATTTCGGAAAGAATCCCCTTTTAAAAAAAAAAAAAAACCTATTTCCGGGCTGCCCAGACCCTGCAGGGTGCTTTTTTTTAGAACGTTGTCCATGCTTAAATTTTCAGAGGGAGTTTGGTTTTGGGTTTTTTTTTACAATGTTGTGTTTTAGAAATTGACACGCCTTTGGACTGCGCCGCTCTTAAAAATCGTTTTCACTATAAAATGCCCGGGGGCACTTAGGGGGGGAAAAAAAACTGACCAAAAAAAACTAAAAGCGGGGAAGTTACCCTTTTTTTAAAGTCAGGGCAGAAAAAATGCGGGAAAAAAAAAAAACAAAACTGAGGTTTTCAGGTGGCAAATTATTTGGAAAAGAGTGGGGGGTGGGGGGACGGGGGGGCGGGGCCACACCCAGCAGGGGAGGTCAGACAGGGGCCAATGACATTCTGGAAGTGGAAAAAACAGTACCGGGGCCGCAGGTGGCAAAATTTGACACAGTGGGGGAGGTAAAGGGTTTGGGGAAAGCAGCATGAGGTCAGGCAGGGGCCCAAAATTTGGAAAAATTTTGGAGCGGGCCCAAAAAAAGGGGGTAGGCCAAAGATTGGTCCAATGACACGTGTGGGGGGGCTCGGCAGGAGCAACAGCAGAAACCTTAAGGTCGGGACAGGGGGCACCCAAGGGGAAAAGTGTGGAGGGACGGCAGCACCCACATCAGCGCTTGAGGTCGGGAAAAAGGGGCCCAAAAATGAAAAAATTCTGGAGGGGGGAAAAAAAAAACAGGGGGTGGGCCCCACAGTGTGGGGGCCCCCAAAAACGGAAAGCGCCACCCGGCGGGCCAGTTTTGGGGGGTCAGGCGTGGCCCCAATGACCCCATTTGTGGGGGCAGGGACAGGAGTAAACGCAGAGCATGAGGTCAGAGAGTGGCACAATGATTTTCTCCCGGGGTGGCAAAAAATTTTTTTAGGAAACAGACCCGGCCCACAAACTGAGAGCGGAGGGTAAACCGGGGGGGAAAGAGCATGAGGTCAGGAAAGGGGACAATGACAAAAGAGGGGAAAGGTGGGGGACAGGAGCAAAAAGAAATGGGGGTAAGAGAGTAGCAAAAATGACATTTGGAGGTGGAAAAACAGTACCGGGGCGAGGTGGCAAAAATGAACAGTGTGGTGTCACGGCAACGGGCAAAAACCCCAGCAGCGGGCATGACCCATTTAGGGTGGACAAGGGCCCAGAGTGGTTGAGGGGGGGGCAATACCAGCCCCTGGAAAAGGGCCCCGGTGGTAGGGAAAGTTGGGGAGAAAACTTTCAGCAATTGTGGATCAGGCGGGGGGGGGGCCCGGCATAAGAATAGTGGGGGGCAGGTTTATTTTTAAACCCGGGACTGCCCGCCAAAAGGGCTTTGGGGTGTGGGGGAAAATCCTCCCCCGTTTCCACGCCTTTTTATATTTGGCCCAAAGGTCGGTCGTTCAACTTTTCCCCTTGGACAAGGGGGTTTTCCCCTTGGGGGGGGAAACGGATGGCCCCGGGCGCACTAAAAAACCCCCGCTTGATGCCCCCATACGGGGGGGGGGCAGGACAGCTTCTCCACTGCAAATCGGAAAGGGTTGGGGCCCAACCACACCATTTAGGGGCTGCCCAGTGGTCCCAGCGGATTTTCAAAAGGGGTGGCAGATTTTGCGGGCCCAAGGGGCCCCACAACCTGTTGGTTCGGGGAATGCTCCATGTTGCTGCTGCTGTGCTGGGGGATTTGCCCTCCTCACTAGGCGGGGGGAAGGAAGTGCTCATTAGTGACTCCAGATTTAGGTTACTGCTGGGGGGGAAGCTGGTACTGTCCCCCACCCCACCCCCCCCCAAAGCGCCGCGGCAGTATTTTCGTGAGCGCTGGGCCCCCCCCCGGTCAAAACCTGTCAGGGAGGGACGATGCCCCCACATAGGCAGGGGCCCAAGTTTTCCGGGGATTTCCCTATAGTTTTTGATTTTGTTTCCCTTTTCAATAGCGGGGAAAAAAAGGCCCCCCCATTTTGGACCGGGGGTAGGCGGGGGGCCCAAATTTAGGGTGGAGACCCAAAAAGTCATCCCTTTTCCCGGATGCGGGATTTATTGGGGTGTACTAGCCAGGCAAATAAGCATGCGGCGGGAAAAATTTGCACAAGTGCTCCGAGGGGCCCCCATAAACTCCATTTCCATGTAAAACGGCCAGGTGTTTGGGGAATTTCATCTGCCTCTTCTTCCTCATTCCACCCACCCCCTCCAGCTGCTCCTGCTCCTCCTCTCTTGTAACCTGGGTAGAAAATCCACTATTTCCCCGGGAAAAGGGGCTTTGCCCCAAATGTCCTCCTCCTCCTCCTCCTCCATTTCGGGTCCCCACCGGAATCTGGGGCCACGGGGATGTAGTCCCCAAAAATCTCCAGCCCCCTCCCCCGGGACAGATTTTTCGCATCTGTTCCAGGACATGAAGCAGGGGAAAATTGACGTTATTCTTTCCCGTTTCCTGGCGACTGACAAATAACGGGGCCCTCCCCCGAATGGCCTCAAACAAACGGCAGGTTTCACGCATGAGTTTGCCAATGGCGGGACATCAAAGTTACACAGGGGAAAAGGTACTTCGGGTCTGCTGGTTCTTTAAAAAAAATTCTTTAAAGGGTTTTCCCTTTTGGTTTTACAGTCGGTCCAACATTTTGGCGGGCGGGAAATTTCCGGGGGGTGGAACATGCAAAATCAGGCGTGTTGGGGGGGGCCGTTCTGCCGCTGCAAACTCGAGGGGGGGGTTTGTTCCTGGTTTTGTACAAAAGGGATAAAGTGCATGACATTTTTTTCCTTTTTGGCCTTTTCAGAATCTTATGAAAGGATCGGGGGAAAAGACTTCGGGAAAACCCTTTTTAAAAACCAGATTGAACACGTGGGGCCTTTGCAGGGGCATGGACCTTCCCTCCTCGGGGGCGCGGGGGACACCATGTTCCTCCCCATTGTCCGTCACCATGGTTCCGTTTTTTGCAGTTGGCGCGGAGAAACCCCACACATCGATTTTTTGGCTGCTTTGACGCGGAGCAGTTCCTCCCCTTTGTGTGATTGTTCGCTGAGGGAAAGCTAGGTTTTTAAAAACTGCGGGGCACCGCTGTGCCCTACACTTGGTGGTATGATGGAGCAGTACTTGTGGGGGTTTGAGAGGGGTGGTGGTGGTGGAGGAGGGAGGAGGCGGACTTGGGGGGGAAGGAGCAGCAGTTTAAAAAACGGGGGAGGAGAAAAAGGGGCCCGGTTCCTGTCCAAGTTTTTTGGTTTTGGGCCTGGGCGGGAAGGGCACTTTCCCCCCAGTGGGCCTTTTAAAAGGAAAATGTACGGGCCCCTGACCTTTAGTTACAGCCCCGGGGGACTTTTCCGCGCTCCCGTTTTTTTACCTTGGAAAAAAAGAAAAGGGCTAAAGGGAAATGACCCACTTTCTTTTCTTCATATTTATGAAGGGGTTTGGTACGGGCCTTTTTGGAAAAAAAAATTTTAGGGTTTGGGAACTCCCCATCTCGGCCCCGGAAACAAGCCATTAGTTCTCTAAATGGTGCAGAGTCCACCTTTTGGAAAAAGGGAGGGACTGCAGTACCAACAACTTGGACAGGAGCACGGTGCTGCTGCCCCTTAGGAGGGTTGGATGGCTTTACTGTTTTTCTTTTTTCCCAATCCCCCTTTTAAAAACGACTGCTGGCGCCTAAGGGAGTAGCGAGGGAGCAGGGGCAGGGGGGGAAACCGGGGAAAAGGGGGAGGGATGTCAAAGGAAAACAGCTCCCTTTTTCTGCGGGGTTTGGGGGAAAACCCTTTGGACTGGAAAAAATTGGCTTGCGTGAAACTGGCCGTCCCTGATGTTTGGCGGCGGCAGGAGGGGACCACCACTTCGGGAGCCACTTTTTTCTCCCAGGCCCCCGGGAATGGTACGCTCCCAAGTTTTGGGAACGCGGGGGCCTTTGGGAAAAACCCGTTAGCCCTGGCCACGCTTCCTTTCGGCCCACAGTTTTCTTTTTTTAACCCCAAATTTTTGGTCCTCCGGGTTTTCTTAGCAAAAAATTTTGCCACCCCGCGAGTAGCTGTTTTTTCCCGGCCAAAGGGCCCCCCACTGTAAATACTGCCCCCGCTGCCTCGCTGAGCCCTGTGCCTACTGTCTTGGACCTGCGAAGGGGTTTTTCCCCCGGGGCCGCTTGGCTCCCGACCCACAATGGGGTTACCCTGCTGACTAACGGCCACCCCAAAACCCACTTGCTGGCTGGCCGCTGCCTGCGCGGAAGGGTGACGCCCTTTCCCCTGCGATGAGAAGAATTTTGCTTCACCGGTTTCCCAAAGTGCGGTGGGGCTTCATCTTCTTTTCTTTTTTTGTGTTTCATGTAAATTTGCCTCATAAACCCGGTTTTGGGTTTAAACCCGAGGGGGGACCTTCCCACTTAAACCCCCACCATTTCCCCACTTTCTTTTAACTTTGCCGCCTACTGCAAGAAGTGGGGATTTTTTGGGCCCCCATTTTTTCCCGTGCCAAGTAGCTGGGGGACTCCCCTCCTCAAATTTTTTCTTTATCGCAAAATTTTGGCGCTGAGCCCAGACCACTTTGTAGATCCCTGGTGGGGGAACTGGATGGGACAGAGGCGGGCTGGGGAAACAGGTGAGGGCCGTTGACCCGCTCCCGGGCCATAAAAAACTAATGTTGTTTTCTGAGGTTCCCCCCCGCTCTTGGCGGGGGTTTTGCCCGATGTCATTGGGGGGGAAAAAGAGGGGGAACCTAGTCAACCAATAAAGAAACCCTTTGGGGGTTTGTAAAACAACACAGGGCCCGTAGATGACAGGGGGCAGTTGTGGCCTAAGAAATTTGGACCCCTTGCTCCCGGCGCCCCCTTTGCTGTGCTGGGGCCCGGGGGCCCGTTTCAGAAATGTTTGGGGGGGCCCACTCCCCACTCGCGTTGCGGGGCCCTTTTTGCCCCTCCCCTTTTCCTGACATACTGTTTGTTCTAAAATGTACAGAACACTGTTTGATGAAGCTATCTGTTTATGAAAAATTTTAAAACCCCCTGTTTTTGATCCAAAAAAACCCCAAAATTTAAACAAAGCTTTGGGTTTAACCCCTTTGGGTTTAAATTTTTCGCTCCACAAAGGGCCCGGAAAAAATTTACTTTTTTTATGTGTCGTTTACAAAGCACTGTGTGTTTTACTAAAAGTTAAAAACACAAAAAAAGGGGTTAATTAACCTTCGTTGTGAATTTTTGCTACAAGAAAAATGTACTGTATTTCGGTGTTTAAAAAAGGGCGGGGGGTTTTTTTTTGTCAGCACAGGGAAAAAACAAAGCTTAATTAACCCCCGGATGTAATTTCGCCAAAAGGGAAATTGGGCACAAAAAAAACTAGTAGCTTTGTAGCGTGTTACAAAGGGTATTTTTTTTACGCCACACAAACAAGAGATTAAATTGTAATTAAAATTTTGCTTGTGAATTAGGGGTACCAAAAAAAAATTTTTATTATTTGGCGTTGGGAAAAAAAGGCCCTTTATTTTTGTAGCACAGCAGCCAAAAAAAACGCCCTTAAATTTTCCCCCGGATGTTTAAATTGCGCAAAAGAATTTTAGCCCCCCACAAACTGTTAAACTTTTTTAGGTATTACAATGGCGTAAATTTTTACGCAACCCCAACAAGAGAAAAAAATTGTTAAATTAACCTTTGCCTTGTGAATTAGGCTACCCCAAAAAAAAAATATATTTTTTTGGGGTTGAAAAAAAACGGGGGTTTTTTTTTGTCAGCACCCCCAAACCCAAAAAAACGCTTTTAAATTTAACCCCCGGATGTTAAAAAATTTTGCCCAATTTGAATTGAGCCCCCCACAAATAGTAGATTTGGGAGGTGTTTTTCATTTGGCGTATTTTTACGCCCCCACAACAAGAGATTTAAAAATTTTAAAATTTAAACCCTTTTCTTGTTGAATTTAGGGGTAAACCAAAAAAAAATATATATTAAATTTTGGGGTTTTAAAAAAACGGTTTATTTTTGTCCAAACACACCCGCAAAAAAAACGCTTAAAATTTAAAAATGGATTTAAATTGGGGCCAAAAAGAATTTAGCCACCCCAAAAAGTAGCTTTTTTTGCGTGTTAAAAATTTGGGGTATTTTCTAAGCCCCCACAACAAGAACTAAAATTTTTATTAAAAAATTTTCTTGTGAATTAGGCTACCAAAAAATTTTTAAAAAAATTTGGCGTTGAAAAAAAAAGGTTTTTTTTGTCAGCCCCCAGCCAAACAAAAAAAACGCTTAATTAAACCCTTTGGGTGGGAAATTGCGCAATAGAATTGAAACCACCACAAAAAAAAGAAACTTTGTAGCGTGTTTCAATGGCGTTTTTCTACGCCAAAAAACAAGAGATTTTTAAATTTTTTTAATTAAAATTTTTCTTGTGAATTTTGGTACCCAAAAAAAAAAAAATTTTTTTTGGCGTTGGGGAAAAAGACGGGGTTTTTTTTTTTGTCAGCCCCAGCAGCAAAAAACGCTTAAAAATTTAACCCCGGATGTTTAAAATTTCGGGGGAATTTGAATTGAAAAAACCACCCCCAAAACTAAATGCTTTTTTAGCGTGTTACAATGGCGTTTTTTTCTACGCCACACAACAATAGATTTAAAAATTTTAAAATTTAAACCCTTTTTTGTGAATTAGGCTTTCCAAAAAAAAATTTTTATAATTTTGGGTTGAAAAAGGGCGGTTTTTTTTTGTGCCCCACCAGCAAAAAAAACGCTTAATTAACCCCCTGGATTTTAAAAATTTCGCAATAGAAAATTTAGCCCCACAAAACTAGTAACTTTGTAGGTTGTTACAATGGGGTTTTTTTTCTAAAACCCCCAAAAACAAGAGATTAAAATTGTAATTAACCTTTTGGGTTGTGAATTAGGGTACCCAAAAAAAAATTTTTATAATTTTTGGGGTTGAAAAAGGGCGGTTTAAATTTTTTTCAAAACCCCCCCCCAACCCAAAACCCAAAAAAACGCTTAATTAACCCCTGGATGTAAAATTTCGCAATTTAAATTTAAGCCCCCCCAAACTAGTAAACTTTTTTAGGTGTTACAATGGTGTATTTTCTACGCCACACAAAAAAGAGATAAAATTGTAAAATTAAAACCCTTTTCTTTTGAAAATTTTGGCTACCAAAAAAAATTTTATATATTTGGCGGTTGAAAAAGTCGGTTTATTTTTGTCGGGACACCAGCAAAACAAAAGGGTTAAAATTTAAAACCCCCGGGGTTTTAAATTGCGCCCAAAAGGGAAATTTAGCCCCCACAAAATAGAGTTTGTAGGGTTTTTACAATGGCGTATTTTCTACGCCACCCCAAAAAAAGAGATAAAATTTTTAATTTAAAACCCTTTTCTTGTGAAATTTGGTTTCCAAAAAAAATTTTTATTTTTTGGCGTTTTAAAAAAAACGGTTTATTTTTGTCAGCAACCAGGGAAAAAAAACGCTTAAAATTTAACCCCCGGATGTAAAAATTTCGCAATTTGAATTGAGCAGCCAAAAATGAAGGGGGTATTTTGTTTTGTAAAAACGCTGTTTCTTTAAAAAGAATACAACAGGAAAATGGCTTAGATCCCATTGGGGTATTGAATGTATATGCAGCGCAGGGGGCCCCACTGGATTTCAGATTTCCCTTTCCCCCAAAAAACAGAAATAAACATTCAGAGAACAAATTTCTGAGACAAAACTGAGACCCCAAAAAACGCTGGGGTTTAAAAAAACAGTTTTTCAGGGGGAAACGCTATCACCCCCCCCGCACACCTTCCCTTTTTCAGTACGTGGAGGGATGTGAGGCTCCCAGCGGCCTTGCGCTCGGTCTTTTATAGTGCGGGTTTTACGTCCACCCGAATCCCGCCCGGGCTCTGATTGGCTTCATCTCTTTCACATGTCATGGGACTATGCCCTTCCCTTGTCCCCCGAGTGCTTTTCCCCATGTAACGGGCCCTTTTGCTCGGCCCGCCCTTTTTTTCAATGAAAAGCACACTTCGTTCCCGCGAATTTACCCCAAAGTTTTGGGTTTCGTTACGAACCGAAAATTTTCTGAAATTTTAAACGAATTTTCCCCTTGTTAGAATCGATTCGCCCTTTTATAATTTAACATCATCATCCTCAAATTTTGACTTCCTCATCTGAAAGTCCGCAATTCCCGACGCTGAGGGCTGGAAGCCACAGGCCCCCCTTTAAAGGGATTGCCAAAACCCCCGGGGTTTTTTGCCCGATGACCCAAATTTCCCTTTCCCCTGACGGCATCAGTGGGTTGGGGTAAGGGGTTTGGGCTAATATCCTTTTTTTGGCCTCCTGATCTTTTGAAAATTTCCCTTTGACCCCGGGCCGGGATTGTGTTTTATCAAAGGCTTTATTCGAAAAAGGGTATCCCAGTGGTCTGTAAAATGGGTTGACATTTGGGAAATTTTTTTTTCTTTAGGTTGGGGGGATGCTTGGGCGTGACGAAATTTTTGGCTGTGGGCGGGAGGACGGGAGGTTAAAACTGCTGGGGTGAAGGTTGTGTTAAACCCAACCCGAAAAACTGAAAGGGGAAAGGGGGACACTATTCTTTCTGAGATTTATAGGTAAAAACCCACCCAGGAATTTAAGGCCGACAGTCCTGAAAAAATAAAAGATTTTCTCGTTGCTTGTTGGGCCCCCAGCCCAAAGGAAAAGGGGCACCCGTCCCCATAATTTAGCTCCACATTGTACCCCCCCCCCCTTTACTCGGGGTTTTTCCAAATTTTAGTTTCTTCTGTTCAGAAAAAATAAATATTAAAAAAAAATTCGAAGATTTTTTTTTTTTTAAAAACCGTATTAAAAAAGTGGGACGGGGGAAAGGGGAAACAAATCACAGGGTGTTTTGAAATCCCTTAATTTCCAATTTGGGCCCGCTAGTATTAGAAAAAGGAAATTTCGGTTTTGGTTTGGGAAAAAGGGAAAAGTTAACAAAAAAAATAACGTGTGGTTCCTTTTACTTCTAAGATCTACAAACCCCTCGGAGTAGGACTGCAATTGAATATTTTTACCAAAATTTTCCAAGAACTGCCAGTCTTTTTTGAAAAAAACTGACAACCCGTTGTAGAACCCGTGATTTGTTTTTGAGAGATTGGGAAGTAGGGTGGTCTATGAATTTCAGAAGTTCACCCAACCCAAAAAAGGGGCAACCCCCCTCCTATGACTTTGGTAACAGGCAACGCATTAAAAAAAATGGGCCCCCTATTTCACCGAAACTTGAGAGGACCAATAAAAAGTAAAAAACATGCAAAACGCACAAACAAGGACCTTTTCACCCTGGACCCCAGGGGCCCGTGGGGATGGCTAGGCAGAAATAAAATTTGTTGGGCCTTTTTTCAGTGGCTTGGAAAGGGGCTTTAAAAACGTTGGTTTGAAATTGAAGGGGTGAACCTAAAAAAAAAGTGACATCCTGAACTGAGGCTGGTGTGGATGCTGGGGTCCACAGGAATTTAAAATTTTCGGCTATTTAAAAAGTGGCCCTTTAAAAAAAGGGGAAATAAACTTGATGCCCGCTTCCCCCCCCCCCCCCCCCCCCAACAAAGGAGCCCCAAAACCCCTGCAGTGTGCTTTTTTCAGAGTTTCTGGAGCTGAATTTCCCAAAACTTAAGGGCATGTCCCCCTGGCCAATTTGGAAAAAATTTTGGTTTGGTTTTTTCCCCGAAAGGTTTTGTTCCCGGGTTTTTGTGCCGTGCTTTTCGGCTGCGGGGGGAGGGGGGCCTTTTTTTCCCGTTGAGCGGGAGAAATAAACCCCTCCCTTTACTTTTACAGGAACATTTTCCATCTGAAAACCGGACGGAAGAATGTGCATGATCAATCTTTTTCGGGCGGCTGGCGGTTTGAAAGCCCGTTCTGCACATATTCAGCTAGTTTTTCAGATGGTCTGCAATACCGCAAACCGTCTAACAAACCATCTGAAAACTCGTGCAGTGGGGACATGCCCTTATTAATACTAACTAGGATTCTGTAATCTTGCTGTTCTCTAAGCTAACTAATGTATCTCAGTTGATTTTCAGTTGTGAAATTGCTGGAAAACAATGATCCGTTCTGTACGCTTTATAGAAGCTAATGGCAGGAAGTGCATTTACATACATAAAAAGAGGTCATGTGATTTAAGCAGCTAATGAGATCCCTACACAGCCCACTGATGATGTTCTTCAACCCCTCCCCCGTACTCTTTGCTGATTGGCTGGCCGCCAAAATGACAGGAAACGCCGAAAATGGCACGATCTGAATCCGCAATTGCGATTATTGATCAGATTTTAAGAAAAATAATCTGATCACCGCAGAACCCAGATTTTAGTGAAAATCTGCCAGATTTCAACTTTTGGCGATTTCATTGTTCAACGCTATCTGGGGATGATGGAGATAAGAACTCTCGCCAGGAAACTCCTGGATGGGAGGGTATTGTCAACCCATTTTCTGAGCCCGTTGACCCTCAAGGATTGCCCAGGTTAGGATCTGAGGGTAGGATTGCGTCTTTTAAACTCAGTAAGGATCCCCTTGAAGGTTTGGGACTTGACCTGGCGTTGCTTCCATGGAAGGGTATATGTAACGGGCAATGTTAAGTTCAGAAGCTCCGAGGATAGGGGCTGCCCCTGGGAGGAGTTTGCCAACTTGCTGGAAAGCTTGGAGCATTTCCTGCTTCATTGCCCCTATAATCTAGAGGTGTACAAAAGGGTGGGAGCTTCCATAGGCTTGTCAAGGCTGGCAGGTTTCTGTTATGCGGAGTGGGCCTATGGGACATTCAAAGACCCGGGAGGAAGGGACCTTTGCACTTTATTTGTAGTTAGTGGTTAGGTATCACACAAGGTGCGCACGGAGTTTAGTTGCAACATGACAGAAAATTCTTCACGTAGATAAGGTGAGTAGGGACATTTTGGACGATCTGGTGAAGGTGCACTCGGTGGAGTTTGAGAGGCTGGGGGCTTCCAGGGCTTCTGCTCTTTGGTGGGATCTGCCCTTTGATGTTCCTGATCTTTTAGATCTTCGCTCTCCTGGTGGTGGGCTAAGGCTAAAATACGTGTAGATATTTTTTTTTGGTCTTGCTTTATAGAGAAATACGGTGAAAGGCTTACAGACACCGAACTTGAGTCTGCTTGGGGGTAATGTGTTTTGTTTCTGAATAATTCTATGTATATATGTATATTGAGTAAGTGTGAGGTATAGTATTAGTAGTATCAAAAATATAAAGGAGGGGGGATGAAGATAGATAAGTTTGGAGGGGACTGGGGACCTGGTGGTAAAGGATTGGCCACATTATTAGGGGTACTGGGCGAGGGACTTGGACACCACTGGACTTGCTTGTGAAACTTGGATGGGTGTGGAATGGAGGCATCGGGGATTAGGCAGTGGTGAGCTGTGTGATTACATCCTTCAGAGATGGTATCTATTTGTTGTACTTACTTTGTGTATATATAAAAAAGAAAAGAAAAGGACATGGCTGGAACTCGTGTTCATCTGTAAATATGTGGATATGTAAATATGTGAATATATAAATTTGTATAGTTAAGTTATGTTTATACTAGATGCAAATAATGATGCGAGCTAATATAGATTTATGGGCGGACCAGCAGGGGTTTTTCTAGGATAGATTAAAAAAAGTAAAAAATGATTTTGGTGTGTGGGAAAGGGGGCTCAGATTGGTGGGGATTGTGTGTTTATGAGTTATTACCACCCGGGGGTTTTTCTTAAACCCATTTAAAATTTTTTTTGGGTTCCATATATAGCTTGTTTTTAGTTTTTTCCATTTTTTTAAATTTTAAAAAAGAGTTTAATTCTATTCTATGGGGTTCCCAGTACAGAGGGGTGGGTGTGTTTTTATCTTTTCGTTCTATGGGACGTTTCCCCCTTTTAAAACGGGGAGTGCTTTTTTTCTCCTTCTTTTTTTGGGAGGTTCCCTGTACAGGGGACACTATGTTCTCTAATTTTTGTTTTAATTGGGGTTCCCAGGGACAGGGGGCCTGGGGTTTTTCCCTTCTGTTATTGGGAAATTCCCCAGTACGGGGGGCCTGTGTTTTACATTCTTTTCTATGGGGGGGTTCCCCGTAAAAAAGGGAGCCCCTGTTCCCCCATTCCCCTTTAAGGGAGTTCCCAGACATGGGGGGGCTGTGGGTTTTCCATTCTGTTCTATTGGGGGTTCCCAGCCAGGGAAGGAAAAAGTGTTCAAAAATTCGTTCTTTGGGGGGGGGTTTCCCCTAAAAGGGGGACTGTGTTTTTCCATTCTCCTCTATTTGGGGTTCCCCGTACAGGGGGGTGCCCGTGGTTTCCAAATTTTGTTCTATGGGTTTCCCAAATAAAAGGGGGGTGCTGTGTTTTTCCATTCCTTCTATGGGGGGTTTCACAGTACGGGGGGAAATTTTGTTCAAAACCATTCCCCCTTTTATGGGGGTTCCCCTACGGGGGAGGGGGCTGTGTTTTCCATTCTGTTTATGGGGGTTCCCAAAACAGGGGAGTTTTTGGGGTTTTTTATTCTTTTTTATGGAGTTTCCCAATACAGGAAGCGATGTGTTCTTTCCCTTCCCCTCTTTTGGGAAATTCCCAATTTCAGGAGAGCGCTGTGTTTTCCATTCTCCTCTTTGGGGATCCCAGTACCCAAAAGGGGGCATTGTGTTTTTTCATTCTGTTTTTTTGGGGAGTTCCCTGTACAGGGGGGGTGCTTTTGTTCTGCAATTTCCTCTATGGGGGTTCCCCGTACAGGGAGGCTGTGTTTCCATTCTGCTCTATGGGGGGTTTTCCCGTACAGGGACGTGTGTTCCCTTTTTGTTCTTTGGGGGTTCCCAGTTTTTTTAGGGGGAACTGTTGGGTTTTACATTTGTTCTTTAGAGTTCCCAATTCAAGGGGTGTTTGTTCTTCATTCTGTTATTTTGGAGGTTTTCCCGTAAAAGGGGAGCACTGTGTTCTCCATTCTTTCTTGGGAGTTTTCCCGTACAGGGGACGCTGTGTTTTTCCCCTTTCCCCCTATGGAGGGTTCCCCGGGCCGAGGAGGCGTTGTGTTCTCCCTTTGTTTTTATTGGGGGAATTCCCCCGTTTAAAGGGGGCGTTTTTGTTCTTCTTCTTTTTTAAGGGGGTTCCCCTTCGGGGCCTGTGTTCTCCCTTCTTTCCCCTATGGGAAATTCCCATACAGGGGGGTGCTGTTTTCTCCTTTTTAATTTTTTTGGGGGTTTGCATAAAGGGAGTTTTCTGGGGTTCTTCCCTTCGTTCTATGGGGGTTCCCCCACAGGCGGAGCTCTGTTTCTTCCCTTCTGGTTTTTAAAGGGAGAAACCTTTCAAGGGGGCGTTTAAATTTTTAAATTTTGTTTTTATGGGATTTTCCCTAAAAGGGAACCGTTTTCTATCCAATCTGTTCCCAAAAGGGGGTTCCCAAAGGGGGAGCCCTTGTTCCCATTCTTTTTCTATGGGGGTTTTTCCCCTACAGGGTAGTGCTGTTTCTTTCCCTTATGTTCTATGGGGGTTAACAGCAAAGGGGAAAACGTGTGCTCCTTTTTGTTCTATGAGAGTTCCCATAAAGGGGTTTTCTTGTTCTTTAAATTCCCGTTCATGAGAGTTCCCGAAAAGGGGGGGCGCTGTGTTTCCCCCAGTTTTGTTTTAAGGGAGTTCCCCGTTAAAAAGGGGGGCCCCTGTGGTTTTCCCTTCTGTTCTTTTGGGGGTTCCCCCAAAAAGGGAACCGCGTGTTCTTCCCCTTCTTTCTTTGGGGGTTTCCCCCGACGGGGAGTTTCTTTTTCTCCATTCTTTTCTATGTGAGTTTCCCCTACAGGGAGCGCTGTGGGTTTTCCAAATTCTGTTTATGGCGTTCCCCGTACGGGGGGTGCTGTGTTCCCATTCTGTTTTTATTTTTAGTTCCCAATTAAAAAGAGGGGCGCGTGTTCCCCCATTTTTGGGTTTTATGGGAATTTCCCATACAGGGGGGGGCGTTTTCTCTCCCCTTCGTTCTAAAGTGATTTCCCCGTACCCGGGGCGCTTGTTTTCCATTTTCCCCCTATGGAGTTTTCCCCTTAAAAGGGGGGCATGTGGGTTTTCCATTTTGTTCTTATTTTGAGTTTTCCCCTACAGAGGAGCGCTGGGGTTCTCCATTCTCCTTTTATGGGGGGGTTTCCCCGTACAGGGGAGCGTGTGTTCTGCATTTCTGTTCTAGGGGGTTCCCAGTACAGGGGGGCCTTTTTTCTTTATTTTGTTTTCTCCATTTTGGGTTTTTTGGGGTTCCCCGTAAAAGGGGGTGTGTGTTTTCAATTGTTTAAATTTGGGAATTTTCCCCGCACAAAGGAGCGCTTTTTTTTTTCATTTTGTTTTATAGGATTCCCAATTTGAGGGGAAAATGGTGTGTTCTTTCCCTTCTGTTCTATGGGGAGTTCCCCGTACAATGGAGGAAACCCTGTTCTTTCCTTTTTTTCTATGTGAGTTCCTAGTACAGGGAGGCTTGTTTTCATTTGTTTTTATGGGACTGTGTTCAAATTTCCTTTTGATTATGATTAACAATCTCTGCCTTCTTTAAATTTTGGGGTCCCGCAAATTTTAAAAAATCTTTTATTTTTTAATTTTCTTCCCCCCCAAATTTCCAAAGGAAAAAATTTTAACTG
Source organism: Phyllomedusa bahiana (assembly GCA_025379985.1). Classification (NCBI taxonomy): domain Eukaryota; kingdom Metazoa; phylum Chordata; class Amphibia; order Anura; family Hylidae; genus Phyllomedusa; species Phyllomedusa bahiana. The sequence continues at coordinate 16,348 of JAODAL010015496.1, forward strand.
GGTTTCATTGAAATTTATCAAAAAAAAAGCTACTTTCTCCTTTTTTATTGAAGATATACCCCATCCCTTTAAATTTAAAAGAAAAAGATCTTTAAAACTCCTTTGAAACAATACAAACCCCCTTTTTACATTTTTACTTTATGAAAAAAAAACCCATTGGGGGGGCTCTTTCCCTTGGGGTTTTCCCCCTGAAATTTTGTCTGTTTTCCCACTTTGTGTTTTTTTGTGAACCAGGGTAAAGCCACCCCATAGGGGGTTGTGTCGTCCCTTTTGGGGTGGGGTTCCCCGCCCTTTTGGGAAGGGGTTTTTTAGGGGTGGGAGGGTATCATTTTTTAAAAAACATTTTTATACTTTTGGGTTAAACGCATTTGGATCCGGGTTATGTTAGTTTTTTTTTTTTATTAATTTTTTATTTTTTAAGGATATGTGTAAAATATAAATATATAAATAAATTTTTTTATATATTTTATAATTTATTTATACATAAAATAATTTTATACAAATTTTAAAAAAAATTATTTTTAAATAAATTTTTTTTTTATTTATATTAAAAATTTTAAAAATATAAAAAAAATAAAAAGAAAATAAATATATAATAAAATATTTCGCTGGCTCACCTACAAAAAGGATACTTAATTTTTTTGGAACAATTTTTATTTTGTTTTCGAAATAAAATTTTTTTTGGGTTTTTTTATTTTTTAAAAAAAGGGTTTCGTTTTTTTGCTGTATATTGTTGGATTGGTTAAAAACAGCGGTTTTCTCTCTTTTGAAAAGGGGCTTTTTATGGTTTTATTTCTTTAAAGAAAAGAAAGCCCCAAAATTTTTCTTTTTTTACTTTTTTTATAAAAAATTTTTTCCCCGTTCTCTGGGGCTACTTTAAATTCCCCTTTTGGGGCATACACTCTCAATTTCCCAGCCTGAAAAATGTATATTAAAAACAAAAAGGGTATATGACCTTTCTTGGCCCGGTTTCAGATCAAACCCTTAAAAAAAAAAATGTAAACTGATGAAAAAATTTTTATAAAAGGGCCCTATCTGTTTCCTTTTAAAAAGAAAGCTAATATTGTAAAATTATAATAAACCCCTTTTTGTAACATTTAAGGAACCCTTTTTACCCTTATTTAATAAAATCTGGGTTTTTTTCTCATTACTTAAATTTGTGATGTTACCCAATACGATTTTTTATCAAAAACCATTTATTTGCCCCAAAAACAGGGCTGCCCTTTTAAAAGGGAAAAAATTTTTCCCCCGGGAAATTTTTTCAAAAACCAAGGAGGGTGTTAAAACTTTGTAAAGGCCCCGAGCAATCTTTCCCCGAAAAACTCGATCTGAAACTCTAAGCGTTTCTCCCGGCTACTTGAGATTAAGTTATTTTTTCTTTTTGTTGGTCCCCATATATGATGGGTTTTGGGAAAAATGAAAAACCAAAAATTTTTCGTGGGTTTTAAAATATTTTATTTTGTTTTAAGCTTTTTTGGGACTTTTTCCGTACCTCCATATATCCCTTTTTTCTAAACCCTTTTAAATGAAATTTTTTTCCCAGGCATTTAAAAGGGTTCCAAAGATGCCCCCATTCCCCCCTTGAACTCCCCCCCACCAAATCTCTTCTGTTTCCCCAACAGGGTTTTTTGGGAATTTTCTTTTTCCCAAACCCTTTTTCAGTAACCCTTTCTCCCTTATGTAAGATGTGGGTTTTCCAAAAGCGGGTTTCTAGAGGAGATTTTTTTCCAAACGGGAAAAATAAATGTCCACACCATGGCTGTAAATGTACCATTCCTTAAAAAATGTTTAGGAAAAAATTAAGTTGTTTAAAGGAAAAAGATGTTTCCCAATTTAAAATCCTTTTCATTTCATTTTGTTAGGGCCAGATAATTAAAAATTTTAAACCCCCCTTTTAAAATTTTCTCCTGATTTTTAATTTTCAGAAACTTTAAAATACCTCGATAAACCCCGGGGTTTCCTGGGTGGAATAAAATTCTTATTAAAACGTTTTTCTTCCCAAAGTGGGGGACCCTGTATGAACGGGGGGTGCCAATATCTGGCGTTTTTTCACCCGATATCGGGACAAACCCTCCCCACCCAACCCTGGGCCAATTTCAAAGTGCAAAACGGCACTTTTAAATGGGACCTGATTCGGGGGGGGGGCCCCGCTGAAAGCGGGGCCACCCAAAACGTACAAAATATAGATTTTTTGCTTTAATACAGCATTTTTAGGCGCATTAAAAAGTTGGGAAAAAAGGTTTTAAACCCCTTTTAAAATGTTTTAAATGAAAGCCCCAGGCTAGATTGTAAAATAATTTCTGAAACCCCCTGAAAAAAGGTTTTTTAAAAGGCCGCATTTAAAGGCTAAATTTTAAAAGCGGGATAAAAATTAAATTTCCCGGGCGAAAAAATCTTTTTATGCGCCCTTTTTTATCTTGAAACCAAATCAATGGTGATTTTGGTGGGAAAACTATCTTGTGCTGCATTTTAATTTAATGGAGTCCCTTTCTTCCCGAAATTTAAAAATTGAGGAGTAAAATTTTTAAAATTTTCAAACTAAAATGTTAGGTTAAAACCCTGAAAAACAATTGTTACTCTTACCCGACAGGTTTTCTAGTTATTTGGGAAATTTCCCTGATTTATTCCAATCCTTGCCCCCCTCCTTTTGTGGAAAAAGGGCAAGAATTGGGCAGGGAAAACCCTTTTTTTTCACATTTTTGTGTTAAAACCAAAAAAATATCCTTTGATTCTTCCCATTCTTTTTCCCATACAAAGACATGTTTTTTAAAAAATTTTCCCCCCCAAGTGAACCGGGTTCCCTCAACCCCTTTTTGACCCATAACCCCCCCTGATAACCCAAAACGTGGGTGAAATTCCCATGAAACCCGTCCTGTTGTTATGAAAATAATTTCCCCCCGAAACTGAGTGGGAAATTTGTCTTTGGACTTGCTGTAGCATGTTTTGAAAAGTTTTTAAAAATGTATGAAAATTTTAGTTCTATGCCCAAAATTTTTTCACTTTATCCCCTAAAATGGTTCCTGGAAATTTAAATTGGGAAATTTTTTAAATTACGTTCCTCCAAAAAGACTTTCCCAAACTGGGTTTTCCCCGGTTTTTCATTTTCTCCATTAAGTTTGGGCCCTTTGTTCCCCCCCGGGGGTTAAAATTTTTTATTAAAAACCCAGCCATTTGGGGATCAAAGGCTCCCCCCCCTTCCCCCCCCCCTCCCCCCTCACAAGTGAGTTCCTTTTGAAAAAAATATCAATTTTTTCCCCGGAAAACCCGATTCTGTTTTTTGGGGGGATTTTTTCCAAAAAATTTTCCGTTCCCCTTTGGCTGCATTTTGAAATGTTTCCCCTTTATAGCTTTTAAACCTGCAAAAAAACAAGCTATATTTTTTTGCCCTTTAAAATTTGCATTGTTAAAATGCAAAACAAAAACTTTTTGTCTGCTGGTTTTTATTCACGCTTTTATTTCTCTTTTTAAAACCCAAAAAAAAACCCCTTTCCCCTTTGTCAAAATTTTTTTCAAAAAAAACCTTTCCAAATTTCTTTCCCAAAAGGGGCACCTTCCTAAAGGTTTTTTTCATAACTGATGTCCCTTTTTTCGAAATTTTAGAAGAAAAGGTGGGGACCATGGTTGCATTCCGGATGCAACCTGTGGGAGAATAGATTTTAGATTCTCCTGCAGTACTTGTAACCACTTAGACCTTGCAATTGCATCTTTTTGGGGTGTTGACAAATATGGCTCATTTGGAAAAATCAAATGCATTTTTCTTCCTGTCATCAATTCAAAAAGTTTATATCGGGTTGTTGAGGACTCACTGGCTCTGATACTTAGTAATACGAAAGGTATCGCATCAACCCAGGTATTTCCTTTTTCTAGCAACATTTTTGCTATTGTGGATTTCACAGTTCTGTTCATTCTTTCCACAATATCCCTAAAAATCATACAAATCGTTTGCATGATTTCACCTGTGAAATGATTTCCTCTGTCAGAAGGGATCCAAGTACAAAAACATGATTCACTAATGCTCTAGCTATAGATAAAGCATCATATTTCCTGACAGGTAAAATTTCTTCCCATTTTGAAAATACATCTACCACCACTAACTTACCTGAGACCATGTTTAGCTGAAGGCAAAGGAGCAATGTAGTCAATCTGCAATGTAGACCATGGACCGTCTGCAGGTGCAATCCTTGGGAGTGGAGGTTTCTGCCATTTTAGTTGAGGATTAATTTGAGTACAAATTAAAAATGACTGAACCACATTCTGCACAGTGTCTTCCATTTTTTCCCAATAAAATATCTCTTTGAGAACTTCCAGCAATTTCTGCTGGCCCAAATGACCAAAACTCTCATGACTGTATTGTGTGAACTCAATCTGTTAGTGTTTGGGTGCTATAGGACGCAAGTTGCCATTTTAATTGTGAAATAAATTCTCATTTTGGATCCATTCGAGATTCAGCAAGGGACAGGTCCTGTTATTGTTCTTCTGCAGAAGAAGGCAAATGTGTGTCTGTTTTCCTGACTGGAGCAACTTGACATAATTCTGGTGTTGCTACTTTGTTTTCAAAGTGTGCTGCTTTGTTGGCCAATGTATCTGCAGTATTGTTCTCAATAGTCAAATCGTGTGTGACTTTCTTTTGTGCCTGTACCTTGGATATGGCATATAGACTTTTTAGAAGCTAATTCAAAAATTCTTTCTAATGTGTCCTTGTGAATCAGAACTTTGTTAGAAGAATCCATAAAACCTCTTTTTTTCCAAACTGACAAAAATTATGTGAGAGATCTAACGTATGAATTGTCACTAAAAATAGCCAGTGGGCTTTTGTTCTCTGTGTCATCAATCTCCATTACTGTCCTGAAAGCTTCTAACTCTGCTTTCTGAGCTGAATAGTGACCTGGTTCATTTTGCTGTACTGCATATCCTCTTTCAGGATAACCTGTATGATACTTTCCTTCTGAAGAAATACGAGATCCATCGACAAAAACTCTGTTTTGTCAGCTTCCTTCCTAAGAGGAGATGCAAATGTGTCCTGAAAAGTGTTATGCATTCATGTGCATGTCCTTCATATTGCATTTATTGAGCAGGCACATACTTCGCTTTGTAATCTACACTAATTTGTTTGGGTGACAACGACAATAACCAATGTGCAAATCTCTGATGTGACACTCCTGGGATGTTTTTCTCTAGAAGAAGTTTGAGTGTAGAGTGAGAAGTTTGAAGAATTATTTTGTTAAATCCAACAATATGTTCAGTTGTTTTGACAGCAAAAAAAAAACACCAACCAAATGTCGTGCACAGATTTCGAACCCTCTCTCAACAGGAGTAAGAAGCCTGGAGTAGTACAGCTGAAATTGCATTCTCTGATGGGTGTACCTGAATTTCAAATGGATTTTCAGGAATTACTGTTGCTAAAGTTGGGGCTGCCTGCAAATCTTTCTTTAGCTGTTTAAAAGCTTTTTGTTGCTATACCTCCCATGGACCAAAGGAATCATCATCATTACCTTTCAACAAATTAGACAAAGGTTTTGCCTTTTCTTTAAATCCTTCAATGAATTCTCTGGAAAAGTTCACTAGACCCAAACATTTTCTTAACACCTTATGATTTGTGGGGATTGAGAGTAGAGATGGACAAATTTCTCAAAAATTCGATTCGCCAACTTCGCTGCATTTTCCCACAAAATCTATTTCGTCCCGAATTACTTAGAAAACAGCTATTTCCTGGATGCAGAGAGCCCGTAGGGTGCTGTAGAACGTTGTGTCTTGCTTAAATATGCAGAGGGAGCTTGGTTTGGTCTTCATACAATGCTGTGTTTTAGTATGACACACACATGACTGCCGCCGCTCTTAGAATCGCTTCACTCTAAAATTCCCTGGGCACTTAAGAGGGCAAAACTGACCAAAAAACTGAAGCAGGAATGCAGCCTGATAAAGTCATAGCAGCGCCAGCTGGAAAAAAAAAAACAAGCTGAGGGCTAAGATCCTACAATAGCGTCAAAGAACACAGTAGTAGGTTACCGGAGCCGCCACAGATCGCAGCACAGTAAGGGTACGATGGCAATAGTCACGTCAGAGAGCGGAATCTAAGTAGGTCCGCCACAAAGCGGGATGGACTTGTTGTGGCAGGAGTCTACAAGGTCGTTACCCCTGATGCGACCTGCTTGCGGTGGCAGCCGAGGTGTAGTGAGGCACAAAATCATAAGGCAAACTCAGAGTCGGGGAGAAGCGTAAGGTCAGGACAGCCGGCAAGGATCGTGGTCAAGGGACGGAGGTAAGAGGTACGGTACACGGATATGACAGACAAGGCTCAAGGAGGAGGCGAAGGCGGTTTTTCCTGACTGTAAGTTGGACAGACGATTCACATTCTTCATACTGAAGAAGCTCATCCAAAGCCAATTTGCTTTTAGTTCAGTATTCCAGTTTTGTACTAAATTCCATCACTAATGGCACCAAATGCAAAATAAGCACCTAAAACATTCCCTGTATTTAGGGTCTCCTTCAATTCAATATGCTGCATTTCATCAAATTGGTGTCATGCAGCAACTGGATTCAAACGATCACATTTATACTTCATAATAAACTGTGTTGGAATTTTTTAAGGTATTAATGATGAAGCTGATGGAGGTAGAATTTCCTTGGCCAAAAATGGTTTCGGAACAATAGCAAACTGACTACGGAGGATTTTTTCTATACTACTTGAGTTTGTCCTCCCTCTCAGCAGCAGGAAAAAAGGCTCCCATTTTGGACCGTTAGCGAGGGTCCAAGAAGGTGGAGAGCCAGAACTCATCCCTCTGCCGGATAGTGACTATTTGTCTGTCACTAGCCAGGCAAATCAGCATGCTGCGGGCTATGTGCGCAAGTGATTCTGAGGGACTCCCTGCCTCCAACTCCACTGTATACTGCCACGGTGCTTGGGGGACAGTGGCACAATGACAGAGTTTGGAGGGCATGGAAGCAGCCACAGCAGCAGCATGAGGTCAGAGAGTGGCACAATGACACTCTGGAGGTGGCAAAAACAGGAGTAGGCCACAGAGTGGCACAATGACAGAGTGTGGAGGGCACGGCAACAGCAACAGCAGCAGCAGCATGAATGTCATAGAGTGGCACAATGACACAGTGTGGAGGTCATGGCACCAGCAACGCAGCAGCAGCATGAGGTCATAGATGATGCACAATGACACAGTGTGGAAGGTATGGCACCTCAACGAACAGCAAGCAGCGCATGGGGTATAGAGTAGCACAATGACAGAGCGTGGAGGTGGGTGGCAATAACAGTCCCTGGTAAAGATAGTGGTAGGCAAATGGAGAAACTGGCAGCAGATGTGTGGCCTCTAACATATCACACAAGTACCATGTATGTCTTCATATGTACTGACTTAATTTCACAGAAACTTCATAGGAGCCTCCCCTCTCTCCTTAATATGTCTTATCATTTCACAAATCAAGACTGTGCAAAAAGTGGCTTTTATCAAAATTATTATTTTAATTCAAACGACCACATTTATACTTCATAATAAACTGCATTGGAACTTTGTTAGGTATTAATGATGAAGCTGATGGAGGTAGAATTTCCTTGGCCAAAAATGGTTTCGAAACAACAGCAAACTGACTACGGACGATTTCTCTATAGTACTTGAGTTTGTCCCTCTCACCAGCTGGGAAAAAGGCTCCCATTTTGGACCAGTAACAAGGGTCCAATAGGGTGGAGAGCCAGAAGTCATCCCTCTGCCGGATGGTGACTATTCGGCTGTCACTAGCCAGGAAAATCAGCATGCTGCGGGCCATCTGTACAAGTGATTCTGAGGGACTCCCTGCCTCCATCTCCACTGTATACTGCCACGGTGCTTGGCGGTCATCTGCCTCGTCTTCCTCATCTCCATCTACCTCCTCCAGCTGCTCTTGCTCCTCCGCTGTTGTCACCTGGGTAAAAAAAACCACTCATTTCACCAGACAATGCTTGTGCTCCAATGTCGTCCTCCAGTTCAGTCTCCACCGGAGATGTTGTCGCCACGTCTCTAGTCCCCTGCCCAGACAGATTTTTCAGCATCTGTTCCAGGACATGAAGCAGTGGAATGACATTATTCATCCCGTAGTCCTGACGAAATAACGTGGCCTCCTCAAATGGCCTCAGCAAACGGCAGGTGTCACGCATGAGCTGCCACTGGCTGACATCAAAGTTACACAGGGGAGTACTCCTGTCTGCCGGGATCAGCAAAAAATCATTAATGGCCTTTCTTTGTTCATACAGTCGGTCCAACATGTGCAGGCTAGAATTCCAAGGGGTGGAAACATCGCATATCAGCGTGTGATGGGGGAGGCCGTTCTGCCGCTGCAACTCGAGGAGGGTGTACCTGGCTTTGTAGGAATGGATGAAGTGCATGCACAGTTTCCTGGCCATTTTCATAATCTTCTGAAGATCGGTGGAAGACTTCAGGAACCTTTTTACAACCAGATTGAACAAGTGCACCATGCAAGGTGCATGGATTATCCCACCTCGGTACAGTGCGGACACCATGTTACTCCTATTGTCCGTCACCATGGTTCCAATTTTCAGTTGGCACGGAGAAAGACACACATCGATTTCTTGCTGCATGACACGGAGCAGCTCCTCCCCTGTGTGACTTCGCTCGCCGAGGCAAGTCAGGTGTAGAACTGCGTGACACCGCTGTGCCCTACACATGTGGTATGATGGAGCAGCACTTGTGGAGGCTGAGATGGTGGTGGTGGTGGAGGAGGAGGAGGCGGACAATGGCTCAGGAGGAGCAGTTTGACAATGTGGAGGAGAAAGCACCGTCTCCTGTCCAAGTTGTTGGTGTGCCTGGGCAGGAAGCACATTCACCCAATGGGCGTTAAAGGACTGTACGGCCCTGACCGTAGTTAATGCTCCAGGACGTACTGCGGTATACTGCCTTTTTTTTGGGGAAAAAGAAAATTACGGCTTGGAACTCTCCACCTCAGATCGGCAAATGGCCATTAGTTCTCTGAAACGGTGCAGGAGTCACCATTTGGAAAGGGAGAGGACTGCAGTATCCAACAACTTGGACCGAGTACGGTCAGCTTCTGCACCTTAGGATGGTTGGATGCATTCTGTTGTCTCTTGCTATATCGCCTCGTTGAACGACTGCTGGCTCCTTGAGTAGCAAGGAGCTGGAGCATCTAAACTGCGAGATGATGGCAAAGAGAAACAGCTCCCTTCTGCAGAGGTGGTGGATCCTTGACTGGCTGCAGTGGCATGCGTGCCACTGGGCGCTGCTACTGCTGAGCCACGTTTCTCCCAGGCTACCGGATGGTGACGCTGCATGTGTTGACGCAGGGCGTGGAGCCAACGTTAGCTCCTGGCCACGATTCAACTTTCTCCACTGATTCTACATTATACCTATATTCGGCTCCTCCGGTGTTCAGCAAAACAACTGCCACACCGCGAGTATACCTGACTTTAACGCCAAAGCTCGCACTGAGTGACTACTACGACGCTTCCTCGCTGATGCCCCAGTTGCCGCTACTTTTTGGACCTGCGAAGCGGGTTTCTACCCTGTGGCCATTGGCTCCTGAAACTGCACTGCTGCTACCCTGCTGGACCTCACGGCAACACTACCCACTTTGCTGGCTGCGCCGCTGCCTGGATGTGCAAGCTGGCGCCCTCTTCTCCTGACAAGATGAAGCAATTGCTTCACCCAGCTCCCAAGTGCGATGGCTACTTCATTATGATAATTGTTTATCTTCACTTGCTGTCTCCTCAAGGTTCTTGGTATGCAGAGACTGATCCCTCACAACATGACTCCATGCCACTCTCCCATCTATACTTTGCCACTTACTGCAAAGAAGTGGGGATATTGGCCCCATTTCTGTCTGTCCTCCTCAAATTGTTCATCCGCGCTGTATAGTCAGGCTGAGCCCAGCCCCTATACTGATGCTCTGGCTGAGGGAACTGGACGGGACAGAGGCGAGTTGAGGACAGGTGAGAGACGCTGAGTGTTCCCGGGTCATGCCAAACTAAGGGGTTGTGTCTGACGGTTCCCATGACTCTTGGCTGGGTTGAGAGGTCATCTAGGAGGAAGTGGATGACTAGTCAACCAATCTAGAACAATTGGGTTGTCTGAAAACACATGGCCGCTACATGGTCACCAGCTGTTTGTGCAATCACGAGTGACCCTGCTGCGACGTCCCCTTACTGTGCTGGAACTGGGCCTGCTCCGGAATGTTTTGTGCCACTGCCACTCGCATGTGGAAGAGCCTGCCACCTTTCTGTTTGACATACTGTTTGTTCAAAAAATTACAGACTTGTTAATGAAGATATCTGTATATGATAAATTAACCCCTGTATTTGACTCCAAACAAACCTAACAGGCTTGAGTAACTAGGATATAAATTGCGCAAAAGAAATGAGATTAATGGTATGTGGGGCCGAGCGATGGGGCGTGGCGTGTTAAACGTTGTGTATTTTATGACTACAAAAGCAGAAACACGTTAATTGATCTACGGCTATTAATTATGCTACAGGAAAAAATTTCGTCTTTGGCTTTTAAAAACAAGTTTCTTTTACTGAATACATAGCACAAAACAGCTTATTAACCCTTGGATATTGTCACGGGATGCCCCTGCGACCTTGTCCGGGTTCGCTGGGCGTTCCGTTTGCCGCGAAACTATGAGCGGGCGCACGTCCAGCAACTCGGGTCCGGGGTCCGCTTCTCCGCCTGCCGGGTTTCCCAGTGCTTAACGGCTCGCTTCTGCCCTCCGTCCGTTTCGGTCTCTCGGCGTGCGCGGCGCGCCCTTAGGGAGCGCGCGCGGCCGGCAGTCTGATTTTAAAGGGGACAGTGCGGCGGTAAATTGGCCATTACGGGGCACTGCTTTCCTATTTTAGCCCAGCCTCTTCCAGTGGCTTTGCGGATCTTTAGTGCACATGCTATTGGGAAAGGTTCCAGAAAGCCTGTGTCTCGCCTTACCGTGTACCGAACCCTTTTTGGCTTACGTTTATCGACCACGAATCCTTGCGCTTGCCCTGACCTTCTGCTTTTCGTTTCACGACCTCAGCCGCCTGCCCTGACCTTCTTGCCTGTCCACGATACGAGCCTGACTGCGATTCGGTAAACTCCGCCTACCCTTGGTCGCCACGAGGCAAGCCCCGCCAGTGGTAGTGACTGGTGGACTCCGCCGCAGCAAGTCCATCCCGCTTTGCGGCCGGGCTCTGAGTGAATTACCGGGACCCACTTAGATTCCACTCCCTGGTGTGGGTCTTACGCCATTCGCCGGGGGTGGGTCAGCGGATCCCCTCCAGACCGTAATAGTAACAGTAAGAGCCGGCATGGATCCCGCCAAGGCGTCCTGGTCCCCGAGCGTCGCCAATATCACCACCGTCGTGGTCAAGCAATCAAAACAGATCGCGCAGCAAGCACAGCAGCTCGCTCGGAGCTTCCTCCATATGAGCAGCTTCATTGCACTCAGCCGCAACAGTCGGTGCAGTGGTTCCTCAGTGACAGTCGCTCAGTTGTCCTAACTCCGCTTGGCCAGGCGACAAAGTTTGACGGGACCTAAGGCCTGCAGGGGGCTTCATCACAGTGCTCCCTTCATGTGGATACTTCTGGTGTGTCAGTTCCTTTGGAAAGATCCAAGGTGGCCTGCATTGTGGTCAGTTCCTCTCTGTAAGCCCTGGGCTGGGCAACTCCTCTCTGGACCGAGGCGTCCGGTCACCGTGACCTGGTGGGACATTTCTACAAGATTCATAGTGTCTTCGAAGAGCTCTGCCCGCGCTCTTCATCTGTGAGAGCCCTGTTTTGAACCTGCAACAAGGGATACGCCTCCGTGGGGTAGACTGCGACGTGCAGTTATGCACCACTTGCATCAGAGCTGGCTTGGAACGATTCAGCGTTGTGCGCCACGTTCAGGAAGGGTCTCTCCAGCAGGGATTAAGGATGCCTCGCCGACGGGGGATAATACGTCTTTTTAGCGGCTCATCCATTTGGCTACGGAGTTGATATCCGCTTACAGAGAGACGTGAGGAAGCTCGCCAAGAGCAAGAACCAGTCTCCCACGCCGCCTGTCCGTCCTGTCGGTGTTTCTACGGCTCCACAGCCTCCTTCCCGCAGCGTGGAGAGGCCATGCCAGTGGATAGAGCCACCTGACTCCGCAGGGACCTTGACCAACGGATAGGAAAACCTTATGTCTCTACTGTGACAGCCCTGAATATTTTTTTTCCTAGGGGTTGCATGGCTCCGCCCGCGGTGGAGGGGAGACGAGCGCACTAGGCTACGTGGTGAGGCGGTCCCTAGGGTGTGCGTCCCTCTCATCGTTGAACATACCGGCCTGGTCAGCGGAAGCCGGGACCCACTTTCAAGCTTCAGCCTTCCTGACTCCGGTTCGGCTGGGAACTTCTTGGACGCTTGCCTTGGTGTCTCAACACCATTCTTCCCGTGAGTTCTCCTGGAGAAACCCCTTCCATCTCCTCCGTCAGTGCGGAGATCCTCAGCGATCTAGGTCCGTTTAAGTACGGAGCCATGTTCTTCAATTGGAGCCCCTGCATAACGAGAGACTGTCGTTCTATGTGTTACCCGGTATTCCTCGCCCGATCGTTGGGTCTTCCGTGGCGCAGCACCATGCCCGGTGCTTGACTGCGCAGGTACGAGGCGAAGTTTTGCGATGGGGCCAGAGTGTTCGGTTCTAGCTGTTTGGTGGCGCCTCGCCCGGTGCTTACCGCTCTCCGGTTACCGTCTAAAGCTCTAGCGGGTCCTCCGGTCATATCGTGTGTTTTCTGATGTCTTTCGAGAAGCAAGCAGAGGACCTTGCCGCCACATGTCCATTGATTGGCCCGATTGATTTCTGACCTTGGTACCTGCCCTCCTCGGGCAGAGTTAACCTTATCGTTCCTGAGACTCAAGCCCATGTCTGAGTACATCGGGACAAATACAGAAAGATTATTCGAAAGTCTCCTCTCCCGCGCGAGAGAGGATTCTTCTGTGGAAATAGAGGTCGGCTCCCTAGACTGCATCGACTACCGGGTGGCTGAATACAGTTCCGGTAAAGAACCGGTACCCTCTACCGTTGATCACGGAACTATTCGGACCGTTTAAGGGCGCAAGGGGTCTTTTCCAAGCTGGATTGAGAAGGGCCTTCAATTTGGTCCGGTATCGCAAGGGGATGAGTGGAGGGACGGCCTTTCAAACCAGAGACGGCACTTCGAGTACATGGTGATGCCTTTCGGACTCTGTAATGCGCTGCCTCTGCCAGGGGAGTTGTTAATGAATGTCTTCAAGGGATCTTTCTATTACCTGTGTCGTGGTCTACCTGGAGACATCCTGATATACTTCGGATCTTGGAGACTCACCGCCATTCACGACCGTCAAGTGTACTGCGCCTACGAGTAATCACTTGTTATGCCAATATTAGGGAAAAATGCCTCTTTCCATTCAAGTCAGCTTCCGTTCAGGGTTTCTATTATCTGGACAAAGGGTACGGATGGACCAGCAAGTTGTCGTGCCGTTTTGCAATGGCAGCCCAGTGGGCGCTGCGGAGGCCATACAACGGTTCCCAGGGCCTTCTGAACTTCTACCGGCAGTGTATCCGACTTTCTCCACGCTGGTGGCCCCCTTTTCCCCCCATTGTGGCCCCTTAGAGGGAAGAACGCCACTCCCCAGAGCTGGCCTTCGAGGAGAGAAGCGTTCTCCAAGCTAAAAAAACGGCCTTTGCCTTGGCTCCATCCTTTTGTCGGGCCAGACCCAGCGAACCCTTCTCGCTTGAAGTAGTCGCTCATCGGTAGCGCTGGAGCAGTCTATGCCAAAACCGGGCCCACAGGTCAAAACAGTCATTGTGGCCTTCTTTTCTAACAATTTACAGTGTGGAGAGGAATTACTCCATTGGAGATCGGGAATTTAGCTATAAATGGCTGGAAGGTATGGCGATATCTTGTGGAAGGGGCCCGGCAACCATTTGTTTACTCGGATATAAAAAACTCCAGTACCTCCAGCATGCCCAGCAAACTTAATCCAGCCAGGGTAGGGTGGTCGCTTTTCTTCTCCCGCTTTAATTATCAGATTATTTCCGCCCCCTGGCCGAGGAGAAAACGTGAAGGCAGATGCCCTCTCCCGTGCCTCCGACGTGGTGGATGAAGAAGAAGCGATCCCAGAGCACATAATTCCTCCGGAACGCCTTATCTCCACAGCCCCTGTCGTCCTCGGAACGTGCCCACGGGGACAGACATCGTTCCGCCCTGCGCTCTGTAGGGCGTATCCTGAAGGTGGGGTCTTGCTCAATGGTGGCCGGGCTTTCCGGTGCCACAAGACGTTTTCTGATTTCCGGGGGTACTATTGGTGGCAGGAACCTCACTAAGGACGTTAAGAGTTCGTCCAGGCGTTGCTGTACCTCCTGGTGCTCTCATAACAAGGACTCCTCGCCACAAGCCGGCAGGTCTCTTGCACCCACTGCCTCCCTACGCAAACATGGTCTCTGTAGCGATGGATTCATAATAGACTACCCCCGTGTCCGGTAATAACGTAGTGTGGGTGGTGGTAGACCGGTTGGATTTATAAAATGCAATTTTGTTCCCCTTGCCAGGTCTGCCTTCGGCCCACGCCCCCACAGTGCCCCATGCCTTCGGGGCAGGCCCCCGAGCTATTTTTCTCCACATTTTTCGGTCTGCACTGCTCCCTCTCCTAATCATCTCATGATCGAGGGGTGCAGTTGTTTCTAAATTCTGGCGGGCCTTTGCGTAAACTCAGGTGAAACTCTGACTTCTCCTCGGCTTACCACCTAGACGATGGCCAGGTGGAGAGAGTGATCAAGTTCTGGGATGTTACCTGCGCACTTCGTGTCCTGCACTGGCAAAATGATGGGCAAATTATTCTTGGGCGGAATTTTCGTATAATTCCCTAGAGGTCAGAGTCGCGGGTAGCCTCTCCCTTCTACGTTTAGTGTACGGCTTACATCCCCGCCTCCTCTCCCACTAGCATCCCTCATCGTGGTCCCAGCTGTGCTGACACTCTGGTCCAAGACAAGGGACCATTTGGTCCAGAACCGCCAATCCTGCTCAGTGGCGTCTGACCGCTGGAAGGAGCAGGCAGGATAAAGAAGAAGAACTATCCTGTCTCTCCCCGGGTGATAATGGTGTGGCTGTTCAGCCCGATATGTCGCTCAAAATCCCCTCCTACAAACTGGACCGCTTTGTAGGGACCTTTCGAGGTCTTTAATCGCATAAACCGGTGGCTTAAACTCCGGTCCTCTACCATGCGTATCCGAACTCTTCCATGTCTCGCTACTAAAACCCGCTGGTCCTTAATTGCTTCTCTCAGAAGGCAAGTCCATCTCCGTCTGTGGTGATGAGATAATGTCTTTGTGGTTAAAGAAAATCTGGCGTATGAGAGGACTAGAGGGAAACGTTATTTTCTAGTCGACTGGAAAGGGTTTACGGGCCCGAGGAAAGATCGTGGAGGGAGGGAACATCTTGGACGCAGATTTAGTCAGAAATTTCTCCATCTAAAAGAAGGGGGGACCCACGTCGGGGGGGGGGGGTAGGGGTAACTGTCACGGATGCCCGGGACACTCGTCCGGGTCGCGGGCGCATCCGTGCCCGACTCTGAGTGGGCCCCGTTCCCGCACCTGGGTCTGGGGCGCGCTCATCCCGTGCCGGGTCCTCAAGTGACTTACCGGGCCTCGCTCCTGCCAGTCGTCTCGGTATCTCGGCGGTGCGCGGGCGCCGCCCCTTAGGGAGTGCGCGCCGGCGCAGTCTGGATTTAAAGGGACAGTGCGCGGTAATTGGCCATTAGGGCACTGCTCTATTTTAGCCTGCCTCTTCCAGTGGCTTTGCCAGATCTTAGTGCACATGCCTATTGGGAAAGCATTCCAGAAAGCCTTGTTCGCCTACGTGTCCGAACCCTTTTGCTTACAGTTTATCGACTCGATCCTGGCCGGCCCGCCCTGTCTTCTGCCTGTCTACGTTCACGAACCTCAGCGCCTTGCCCTTGGACCTTCTTTGACTGTCCCGGAATACGGAGCCTTTCTGCGATTCTGTACTCGCCTTACCCTTGGCGCCAGCAGGCAAGCCCTGCCAGTGGTGGTGACTGGGTTGGACTCCGCCGCAGCAAGTCATCCGCTTAGCGGCGGGCTCTGGTGAATACCGCTGGGACCCCACTTAGATTCCACTCCTGAGTGGGCTTACGCATCGCTGCGGTGGTCCAGCGGGATCCACTCAGACCGTAGCAGTTATGAATGCACAAAAGAATGAGCAGCAAAAAATTAACTTGGTATGTGTCTTGTAAAAACGCAGTTTCTTTGACTGATACAAAAGCAGAAAACATGCTTAATTATTTTCGGGATTATAAAAATTATGCTACAGGATTTACCAGGAAAAATTTTGGCTTTGGCGTTGAAAAACACCGTTTCTTTTACTGACTGTAAAAGCAGAAACACGCTTAATTAACCTTTGGATATAAATTATGCTACGGGAAAAATTTTGTCTTTTGCGTTGAAAAACACTGTTTATTGTACTAACTGCAATAGCAGAAACATACTTAATTAACCCTTGGTTATAAATTGCGCAAAAGAATGAGCAGCAAAAATTAAATGTTATGTGGTGTGTTGAAACGCTGTTTCTTAATTGAATACAAAGCAGAAACATGCTTAATTAACTTCGGATATAATAAGTACAGGAAATATTTTAGTCTTGGCGTTGACAACACGCGCAGTTTCTGTTATGATACAAAAGCGAAACACGGCTTAATTAACCTTCGGATATAAATTATGCTACAGGAAATACCAGGAAAATTTCTCGTTTTTGCGTTAAAAAAACACCACTTATTTTACTGACTACAATAGCAAGACCACGCTTACTTAACCCTTGGATATATATTGAGCCAAAGGAAAAGAGCAGCAAAAAATTAAAACTTGCATGTAGCTTGTAAAAACGCCATTTCTTTTACTGATACAAAGCAAAAACTGACTTAGATAACCTGGATATTCAATGTGCTCCAGACATGACAGATGGCATTAAAATGTATATGCAGCAGAATTGGACCCACACTGGACTTCAATTCCAATTCCTCACAAAATCAAAATTAGAAAGGAAGAGGTGCAGTCTCTGAGAAAAGCTGTGACACCCCCCAAAAAAATCGCTGTTAAAAACTCATTCTTTTGTGTGATGATCTCAGCTTACTTGAATGCAGCAGTACAGCATGGACAGACAGAGGTGTGGTGAGCGGCCAGCGTCGCATCGGAATTTTATAGTGCGGTGACATCACAGAATCCCGCCGGGTCTCTGTTTGGCTTCATCTCTGACCTATTGAGGGTCTTCCTTTCCTTCTCCCAGAGTCTTTGCCCGTGTAACACCATGCGTTGTGGCCATTATATCAATTAAAAACAGTTGTTCCTCTGAATTACCCAAACTTCGACTTCGTTCAGAACCAAAGATATCCTGAAATTATAAACGAAGTCCACTTCGTTAGAATCAATTCGCCCATCGCTAATTGAGAGTACTGAGACAGCTACAATCCTATCCTGCAGAGGCCTATGACTTCCAGGACAGATAAGCAAACCAAGATACCAAACTTCCTGTTGTAACAATTTTACTTTCCTTGTGTTCAATTTCAAACTGGCTTCATGCAACAATGAAAATAATTCTGCCAATAAAGACAGGTGTGTCTCTCTATCTTCAGTCATTAACATGATATCATCGACATATTGAACCATGCAATCGGATCTCGAGAAATTCATTAGCACCTTTGCTAATGTCTGATGAAGAATGCTAGGAGACAAATGCACCCCTTGTGGTAATCTGCAGAATACAAATTGATCATCCATAAAAGTAAATGCAAACTTGTACTGACAACTCCTTTCAAGTGGTATACTGAAGAAACCATTGCTGATGTCAAAAACCAAAAAATATCTTGTCTCTGCATTCATCTGGGGCATTATATCATGAGTATCTGCAACAATTGGGGTTACATTTGGGGTTTACTTGTTCAACATCATTCTATAACAACCATCAAATATACCTAAACACCAAATATGTTTGTTTGTTATAAAATTCGCTTTCCCCTTGACACCCTGCTGAACCAATTCCTTGATAATCATCAAACCAACCTCATTCTTATACTCGGCACATGAAGACGGAGTCTGCTGTACAATGTCTCTCAACTCTTTGTCATCACCAGTATCAGGCCATATGTGTTCAGAAGACATAACATCTGTCAAACAAATAACCCCAACACGGCTATATTCACAAGGATTAATCAACACAGCTTTAGAACTATCACCATCTCTACAAATCGCTCTATTGCCTAAATCAATGACCCAACCATCTTTTTTCATTATGTCTGTTCCTATGATATTTTTAGAAGTAGGACAATGCCAAATGTCAGTTTTAGTTTTCAACTGACCAGGAGTCTCTAAAGGAAGGGGCTGTGGGCACAAAACCATTCTCCTTGCCCCCCTCACTTATGGATTTGAGAAATAGCTTACATTGCCATTTGATATGACAACTTTTCCCACAGAAAAAAGTTACAGGATCTTGATTTTTTTGTTTTATGACTTGTCCATTTTTAGAAGAAGAACCAATCGCTAATTTTGGCTGATTTATACTTTTGAGGGATCATTTCTAGTTTTTCTTAAATTAGAAATGTATACTGCTTGGCCTCTTTTTTTATGGACTTCGGGTTGGTGATCAATTAAAATAGTGGTTTCATGTGATATAGTCTTTTCTGATGCAATTTTTACTGATGGTCTAGATATTTGCATTTCCTGGATATCTTCTTTATCATTCCGTTGAGGTTTCCTCATGCATTACCATTACCATCCTGTGGGTTTTCTCAAATTTTAGTAAAAAGGCAAATGGGTCATCTTGTAAATTAGGTTTTAGCAACTGTAGAAAATCTGGTGAGAGGTCAGATTCACCAGTGGTGAACAAAATGGCCTGACAAGCAGCGGTGCGGACCTTGGGGTGTTGAGAGTGGAGGCAGGTGAAAGAGTTCTGCACATCTTGGAGTTTTGAAGAAGCCACAAATGGTCAGAGAGGGACAATGCCCTTGTCCAGTTGACCATATGGTGATAAATTAGTTTGGATACCTTTTTTTACACTCTGAAACAGCAGTTCCCCCCAGCGACGGAGGAGGGGGCGGGTATAGATGCGGACACAGAGCCTTACACTCCATCGGATCAAGAAGACCCAACAGTTTCACAACTTTATAAGTCTTTGTTAGGTGATGGTTTGGGGTCCAGGACTGGTACAAGGCAGCGCCTCAGCTCTCAGGGTACAGCATCTGAGGCAAGTCAGGGCTGTGTTGAAGCTGAGGAGGAGGAAGCAGAAGTAGGAGAATGAGTCATGGCGGTACGATTTCTTGCCTTCGGACGCGGTTGCACACATATTAGAGGTGGAGGTGGAAGATGAGGAAGATGTGTTTAGTGCCCCCCGACCCTAAGGCTTGGGAAATCATGGCTCCATCTCTCACATGAGTGTGTGGATGCTACATTTTCTCCAACATGATCCTCGTATTAAGGCCATCAAAATGAATAGCAGTTACTGGGTGACCATCCTCCTTGATACCCGTGACAAAGTGAAAGTCTGCACTTCCTTCCACCCACACAAATAGAGAGTTGCATGCAGAAATTTGAGACCCTGCTCATCGTTCAACTAGGACATCTGTTTCATCTGCTTCACCTTCTAATGTCGCGGTGGAACAACGTCAGCAACGTGACAGAAGTAGAGTGCCAAGTAGATGTAGCATCAGCAGCAGCAGCACCAGGCATTCTTGCAGATGTCTAATAGGTGACCTCTGGCAATCCATAGTGCAAGGCACAATTCACACAGAGAACGGATTATGATCACGGTCCATGACTAAATGCGTCTCAACACCGTTGTTTTTGGATATGTTGCGGACCCGACTTATGGGTATGCATAATGGATGAATGGCCCAAGCTCGCTCGCCACGCCATAGAGATGTTATGCTACCCAGCAGCCAGCGTCATATCTGAGTGGACCTTCAGCACAGCTGGAGGAGTGATTACAGATAAACGCATCCGGCTTTCCAAAGATAATGTAGATCGTTTGACTTTCATCAAGCTGAATCAGGCGTGGATCTCTGATGATTTTACAATATTTTTTTTAAATGTTCATTTCTTAATGCAAATTGTATTCTGAGTGTCCAAAAGGTCATTTGGCTGGTTTTGCGGTGAGGAGACTGTAAAAGACACCAATTGTACACAGTTTCATGAAAAACTCTTTTTCCAATTACGCATTTCTTCAAGAAAATTTTAAGCACAGTCAATGGTTTTGGGGGTCATGGTGCAAATAGAGCAGTACTCCGGTCAGTGGCCCTCTGCCTATGTCAATATACATGCGCATCTACCAAAAAGGGTAAATTTGTGAAAATTTAAGGGGGGAAAGGGCCCCGTAGAAAAAGGAAACCCCAAAATGCAATCAGGGCAATACTGCCAGGTCTACAATGTGAAACATTATGCTTTTAAAAATTAATAGATAAACTGACACAGCCCGGCCCTCTCACCACACCCCCCCCTAAATCCAGCCTTGCCAGCGGGGCCCTGCGTTTTTAATAAAAGACTGACGACAGCTCGGGGTCTAAACCGCACCCACTGTAAGTTGGGCCCCCACCCAATTTGAACCACCTTTATCCACATTCACAGCCTCACCCCCCCTTGGTTTTTTCAGACGGGCCCTCATTGACCAATTTGGGGATATCTTTTTAAAATCGCTTCACGTTCTAATTCACAGTGGAACAATGTCACAACGAACAGCATAAATTTCCTATTGCGATTTTTTATGCTGACAGACCTTAAAGTCACCTGTGCGGTTTTTTTTGGTTCCTGCGAAATACGGGACGGGGATGTCAAGGTCCAGTTAAACAAAATTTAACGGGTTTCAAAGACAATTTTCTCTGGCACTTTTTAACCTGTGGGTCTGGGGGTTTTTGGGTTTAAAGCGGGGGTTCCCGGACAGGAAATGGGTCAATGTCCATTTCAACTAAAATAGTGGTTCAAAGACTCTTTTTTTCCCCAGAATTTTGGCTGGGGGAAAACGGGTTTTGGGGGTTATGTTTTAATTGTTGAGCGATTATTATCGACAAAGTTAAAATTTCGGAAACAGTTTTTATGTTAAACGTTTTTTTTAAAATCATGCGATAATTTGGGTTTTAAAATCTGTGCATCATCTTTTAAATATCGCCCCTTTTTTAAGCGCTTCCGTCATTTTGTGGCCCCAAATAAGCTTACAGAATAGACGGGGTGAGTTTGGTGGGGGCGACGTCATCCTGGGATGTGTAGGGTTTTGGCGAATGGCGGGAAAAATTACAGGGACCTCGTTTTACATAAAACCCGCCCTTCCTTTCATGAAATAGGTCGTCAGCGTCTCATAGAATGGGAATTGCGCTCTGCCTGTGTCCAAAAAACTCAGCGAAATTTTTCATTTTTTCACAGAGAAAGCTCTACTGTTACCCTTGTTTCCTTACAACTTAGTTAGGTCAGAGCTTTGAAAAATTTTTATTTTAAAAGGTAAAAATTTTTTAAAAGGGCTTTCTACCGTTTGTAAAGCCACGGGGGGGGAGCGGGGGGGGGCGGGGGCAAAACACAGAAAAGCCCTTTAAAAAATTTACTTGATATAGTTCACCAAGACTAGGGGAAACCCTTTGCCCCTGCAATAGTTTTAAAATTATTAACAGTTTTCAATTGAAATATTTCCTGGATATTGGGGGAAAACCTGAACTTAAAATTTAAAGGGTAAAACATCTTTTCCCCAGTAACTGCAGGGCTCATTGTTTGGGGTGCAAACCCCCACTTTTATTATCAGTATAAAATTTTTTGAAAAGGTGTTCTTTTTTTAAATTTGCCCATTCCAGCTTTGTTTATAGCCCCCTTGCAGTTAAATTAGAATCCAGCCCAATTTTGTAAATCAGCACAGGGTTTAAAAGTTTCCAAAAAACCTTTTTTTTATCCAATACATTTCAGATACGTGTTTTTTTTAAATTTTTGGGGGCACTACAGCTTTTTTTAAATTTAGGCACCCTTGCACTTAAATGTGAATACAGCAATTTCGTAGTCACCACAGGAGAATTGAAAAGGGGCCCCAAAAAAACCCTTTTTTTATCTGAAAACATTTTAGATATTGTTTTTTCCCTTTTGGGCCCGGCCAGCTTTTTTTCATAGATCTAAATTTGCAGTTTTTTAAAATTTGAAAAACAGCAATTTTTTAGTCACCACAGGTGAATTGATAGGGGCCAAAAAAACCTTTTATTATCCGAAAAAAATTTCAGATACGTGTTTTTTTTTACTTTTGGGGGAGTACAGCTTTGGGTTTAAAGAGCTACTTTGCAGTTAAATGGAAAACAGAAATTTTTTAAAACACCACAGGGGAATTTATAGGTTTCCCAAAAATACCTTTTTTTATCCGAATACAAATTTTAATACGTGTTTTTTTTACTTTTGGGGCCCTAAAAGCTTTGTTTCATTTAGGCACCTTGCACTTAAAAGTGAATAAGGGAAATTTTTTAGTCACCACAGGTTTAATTTAAAAAGGGGCCAAAAATACCTTTTATTATCCGAATACATTTTCAGTTTCGTGTTTTTTTTACTTTGGGGCAGGCCCCGAAATTTTTTGATAGAACTACTTTGCATTTAAAAAAAGGGAAACGCAATTTTTTTAGCACCACAGGGGAAGTGAAAGGTGCCAAAAAATACCTTTATTTTCCAAAAAACATTTCAATACTTTTTTTTCACTTTGGGGGCACTACAACTTTTTTCATTGCGGCACCTTTTTCCCTTAAAAGTAATACAGCAAAATTTTGTAGTCACCACAGGTTTAATTGAAAGGTGCCAAAAATACCTTTTATTATCCGAATACTTTTTTAGATACGTTTTTTTCACTTTTTGGGGCAGGCCACTTTGTTTTATAGATCTACTTTTCAGTTAAAAATTGAATACAGCAATTTTGTATCACCACAGTGAATTGATATTTTCCAAAAAATACCTTTTAAAAAACCGAATACATTTCAATACGTGTTTTGTCACTTTTGGGCAGTACGCTTTATTGTAAAAGCAAATTTGCATTTAAAAGTGAAAACAGCAATTTTGTAGTCACCCCCGGGGGAAAATTTAAAGGTTTCCCAAAAAAACCTTTTTTTTATCCGAAACATTTCAGATACGTGTTTTTTTCAAATTTGGGGAGTACAGCTTTTTTTGATAGAGCTACTTTGCAGTTAAAAAGGGGGAAAACAGCAAATTTTTAGTCACCAAAAGTTGAATTGAAAGGTGCCCCCAAAAAAACCTTTTTTTTTCCGAATACATTTTAGATACGTGGTTTTTTTTACTTTTTACGCACTACAGCTTTTTTCATTGAGGGAAACCCTTTCATTAAATGTGAATACGCAATTTTGGAGTCACCACAGGGGAATTTTAAAAAGGGGCCAAAAATACCTTTTAAATTTCCGAATACATTTTAGATACGTTTTTTTTTTACTTTTGGGATAGTTTCAAACTTTGGTTTTAAAAGAGCAACCCTTTTCATTAAAAAGGGAAAGAGCAATTTTTTTAGTCACCACAGGGGGAAATTTAAAGGGGCCAAAAATACCTTTAAAATTTTCCGAATACATTTCCCTTAAAAGTGTTTTTTTACTTTAGCGCACTAAAAGCTTTTTTTAATTAGGCACCTTCACTTAAAAATGAAAACAGCAATTTTGTTTTCACCACAGGGAATTGATAGGTGCCCAAAAAACCTTATATTATTCCCCAAAAACATTTCAGATACGTTTTTTTTCACTTTGCGGGACAACCCAAAATTGTTCAATTTAGGCACCTTTTCACTTAAAGTGGAATACGCAATTTCGTAGTCACCACAGGGGAAATTTAAAGGGCCAAAAAAACCCTTTTTTCAACCGAATACTTTTCAGATACGTGTTTTTTCACTTTGGGGCAGCCACTTTTGTTCAAAGATCCCACTTTTTCAGTTAAACTTTATACAGCAATTTTTGTAGTCACCACAGGTGAATTGATAGGTGGGCCCAAAAAAAACCTTTTATTATCCAAAACCGTTCAGAACGTTTTTTTTTTCCCTTTTGGGGGCAGTACAGCTTTTTTGATAGAGCTACTTTTTCGTTTAAATTGAAAACAGCAATTTTTTTATCAACCCCCAGGGGGAAATTTAAAGGTGCCAAAAATACCTTTTAAATTTTCCGAATACATTTCGATACTGTTTTTTCACTTTGCGGAAAATACAGCTTTGATAAGCAAATTTTTCAGTTAAATGGGGAAAACAGCAATTTTTTTTTCAACCCCATTGAATTGATAGGGCCCAAAAAAAAAACCTTTTTTTTTAACCGAATAAAATTTTTAGAAACGGTTTTTTCACCCTTTTATGCACTACAGCTTTGTTCATTGAAAGGGACCCCTTTCAGTTAAATGTAAAAACAAGCAATTTTTTAGTCACCACAGTGAATTGAAAGGTGCCAAAAAAAACCCTTTTTTTATCCGAATACATTTCCCGAAAAAGGGTTTTTTTACTTTGGGATAACAAATTTGTTGATAGAGCAAACTTTGCGTTAAAAGGGGAATTTCAGCAATTTTGTAACAAACCCCAGGTGAATTGAAAGGGGCCAAAAAAACCCTTTTTAATTTTTCTAATACATTTCAGATACGGTTTTTTTAAATTTGGGGCACTACAGCCTTTTTTCAATTTTAGGCACCTTGCACTTAAAAGGAATACAGCCCAATTTTTTTAGTCACCACGGTTTAATTAATAGGTGCCCCAAAAAACCTTTTATTATCCAAATACATTTCAGATACTTTTTTTTTCACTTTTGGGACACTACAACTTTGTTCATTGAGGCACCTTTAAATTAAATGTGAATACACCATTTGTAAATCACCACAGGGAAAATTGGGAAAGGGGCCAAAAAAACCTTTTATTAAACCGAAACATTTCAGATACTGTTTTTTTTTTTACTTTTGGGGCAGGGCCCCTTTTTTCAAAAAACTACCCTTTTCAGTTTAAATTTTGAAACCCCAATTTTTTTTTGTCACCACGTGAATTGATAGGTGCCAAAAAAAAACCCTTTTTTTAAAACCCAATACATTTCAAAAACGGTTTTTTCACTTGGCGGGGTACAGCTTTGTTGAAGAAATACTTTTCAGTTTAAATGGGGAAAACAGCAATTTTTTAGTCACCACAGTTGGGAAATTTATAGGTGCCAAAATAACTTTTAATATCCGAAAACATTTCAATACGTTTTTTTTTTACTTTGGCGCACTACAGCTTTGTTTATTGGGGGCCCCTTGGCCCCTTTAAAAAAGGGGAATACAGCAATTTTTTAGTCACCACAGGTTAATTGAAAGGGGCCAAAAAAACCTTTTTTTCCGAATACTTTTAGATACTTTTTTTTTCACTTTGGCCAGTAAGTTTTGTTGATAGAAAAACTTTGCATTAAATGGGAATACAGCAATTTTGTATTCCACGGGTAAATTTGAAAGGTCCCAAAAAATACCTTTTAATACCCTATACATTTCAGACGGGGGTTTTTTTTTCACTTTTGGTCATAAAACATTGTTGAAAAGATTATTTGCAGTTAAATTTGAATCCACAATTTTTGAGTACCACGGGTGAACGGATGGTGCCAAAAAAATACCTTTTAATACCCGTAACATTTAGACAGGTTTTTTTTTTTCATTTTTGGGGCCCAGTCAAGTTTTTGTTGAAGAATCTACTTGCATTTCAATTTGAATCCAGAAATTTTTGTTTGTTTTGGGGGATTAAAATAGCGTGATTTCCCGTTTTTTAATAAGGTATTCCAAAACCCTTCCATCCCTTCTAAATTTTTTTATTTTGAACAGGGCGAAATTCGGGTTTAAGCGAGAAAGAGGGGGGAAGGACAGAGGTAGGGTACGGGAAAAGGGTCCCCATTCCACTTTTGGGGCAACCGAGGGCATGCCAGCGGATCGTCGGTTCAGGACCGGGGCCTGCATCGCGGGGTCAGTCCCCGAAAATCTCATAAAAAACAGCGTCCCCCAAATCTATCCTTATGGTTAATGAAACCTGCTCCAGCTCTTACCCCTCGTCCTCCCATCACGGCCACAAATGTCGTCACAACATCAGCATCGTCCAAAATAAAGCAGCCCAAATGTCAACCCGTGTACCCACCACGTGGAAACCATTTTTTAAAGCCTTTTGTACAAAATGCGGTTGGGGCAGAAGGATTTTTAAAAGATAAAAAAGGCCAAAAGAGGATGATTTTCTCTTTTCTGACCCCATTTTACTGAGCCATCGGGGGAGGAGAAGGAAGCCGGTCAATAAGCAAAAACCCCATGGGGTCGGCAACGCCTTGCAGCCCCCTCTTGCTTGTACCCCGCAGCTCCGGGACAAAATGTCGGAGACCAATACCGGGTTTTTGAAATGAGATGACACGACATTGGGGTTGGGTTAAAAGGGATTTTTTCAGCAAATTTGCTTCGAGCCTCTACGGGGACGAGGAGGAAGAAAAGGGGGGTATGCATCGGGTCCCCCCTAAAAAGGGGGAAGGGCGTCGCAAAGTCCGTGATAGTTTTCCGCCAGCCAGGGTCAGGGAAAACCCCCGCTCCCGCTTATCCCCGTAAAAAGGGCCCCGGACCTCTAAAGCCTGGGCTTTCTTTGGAAAGCCTCTGATTCACCCGTGTCATATGCCGCCCTTGCCGAAACGCATAATAGGGGCAAGAACCTAGGTGGTTAACCCCCCACCAACATTCAGTCATATGCAGCGAATGCATAGTTGAAATGGAGGCAACACTTGGCCAAAAAAGGCCAG
This sequence comes from Phyllomedusa bahiana, assembly GCA_025379985.1. Taxonomy (NCBI): domain Eukaryota; kingdom Metazoa; phylum Chordata; class Amphibia; order Anura; family Hylidae; genus Phyllomedusa; species Phyllomedusa bahiana. Next base: position 43,092 of record JAODAL010015496.1, read on the forward strand.
ACCGAGCCTGGCCTCCAACCACTGCCCCCCCTCTGTCTCCGCCTCCTCCCCCCGCCACCCCCAAGCGTTCCTCAGCCCCCAGTCCCAGAGTATATAAAAGGGTCAGCCTCCGCTTCAGCCTCCACCGTCCCCTAGTACCACCAACCACCAGAGACCAACCTCCCCCTTCTCCCCCCGCCTTTTTGACACCTCCCCAACCCATAAGTGGCCAATCTAGCACCACCCTTTGTTTCCCGGGTTTTGGGAAGAAAGAAACACTTTAACCCCAAAAACCAACCAAACCCGAACCCTGAATTCGGCATTGCCATTTTGGCCCTTGGGAAATGTGCCTTTCCTCTGGTGGACACAGATGGGTTCCCCCAGTCAGGGCCCCTTGCCTCCCCCCAAACAGATGCCAACAGCATTTCTTTGCCAAAAAAAGCCGTCCCTGCCCGGGCCATCCACTGTCATCTAAAATTTCAAGTGCTTGTTCATCTGTGGCCGGAAAAAGTCCATCTGACCACCGACACAGGGATTAAGCAGGGCCCCAAAGGCCGCTAATCTCTGTGTAGCTCCTGGTGAGCGGGGAGGATTTTCCGGGGGGGTGACGTGGCTCTCGGCTCGGCCACCCTCTTCAAAACCGCAGGAGGTGCGGACCCCAAGGTCCTCTGGTGGCATCCGTGCCCCAAAGAAACCAGGCCATGTTGAATTAATCGTCTTGGAGCCCGTCCACACACAGGTAAGGATTGTGGGGGCTCTCCGCAAGAAAGAGCACGGGTGGGTGAAAAGAACCTTGTGCCGGGCAAGGTGGGGCGTTTAACCGGGGAAATCCTTGGCCCCCCTTAAGATCGGTAGGCTGGAGCACATCCCTTCCTGGCACATGTCATAACCCTTTGCGTCCAAAAATTTTTAAAGAGCTACCCGGGGTCTGGATGCCTTGGGGAAGGGCTCGAATCTAAGGGGAAATTGCCGTTCGAACCCGCTCTCCCCCGGGCTGGTTGCAGCGTCAGCCGGCCACCCTCAAGTCCATTGTTGGGGAACACCTGGAAATTTCCCACCCCCCACATGTTTCCACATTGGGCAGCGCGCAATCCCTTTAATCATTCGAAGTGACACATGCCTGAAAAGCAGCGGGCGGCCTCGGGGGTTTGGGCCACCGAGAGGGAAGGCAGGTGAAAAAGCCCCCTGCACCATCCTTGCCGTTTTGAATAACCCTCCCAAATTTTGTCGTGCGGACGTCCCTTGTCAAAATGAGCATTGTGGTGATCTTAGTTCGGGAACGATCGTTGGGGACACTCGGAAACAACGCCCCCGCAGCACGGGGGGAGGAGAGGGACACAATGGGGACACGGAGCCTTTCCCCGGGCGAACCCAATCCCCCGACAGTTTCTCAATTTTAGGGTCTTCATAGGCATTTTTGGGGCCCGGGGCTAGTGCAAGGCAGGCTCACCTTCCGGTGCATCACTCGGCAAGTCAGGCTGTGTTGAAGCTGTCCGAGGAACGAGGGGGGGAAAGGGGGAGGGAGGATTCCCTAAGACCGACGTTACCGACGCCCTCCCTTTTAAAGATTTTGGCGCGATTTGGGGGGAGGGGGAAGTGGGGAAGATCAGTATGTAGGCCCCTCCCCCAAAAGGGGCTTAAAATAAAGGGCTCCTCTCTCACATGAGTGATTGGTGCTCCATTACCCCCCCAACAGATCCCCGCATTGGGCCATCAAAATGAACAACAGTTACTGGGTGGCCACCCCCCTGGATCCCCAGAAAAAACAAAACCAGCCTTTCCTCCCACCCACCCAAATAGAGAGTAAAATGCAGAAAGGGAGACTTTGCTGATTATCAACGGGAGAATTGTTGCGTGATTCATTTCTTCAAATGTCACGGTTGGAACAACATCAGCGACGTGAAGCAGTGAGTGCCAAGTAGCCGTAGCGGCAGCAGCAGACAGCGGGCAAGGGGAGAAGGCCTAATGGGTGCCCTTGGGAATCTTTTTTTACCACCTCACCAACCATGCAATGCAGGGCACACATCCAACCAAGAAAACCAGCTTAAGATCGGGGTGCCGACTATCTGCGTCCAACACCAATGTTTTTGAGGGTTTTCCCGGGCCCCAAAAGACTTCTGGGTACCAAAAGGGAACGAAGGCCCAGTTGCTCGCCACCCCAAGAGGTGTTGTCCGCCAAGCACCACGTCATACTAAGCGGACCTTCGCACAGCTGAGGAGTCATTACAACAAACGCACCCGGGCTTTACAAAAATGTGGATCGTTTGACTTTCATCAAGATGAATCAGGCAGGATCTCTGTTTAAGTTGGGCCCCCCAATTCCCCGAGGTCACCGATTAGTTCCCGGGGTCTACTTCACATTCCTTTTCAAACAGAAATAGCCCTCTTAAAAAACTTTTTTTTAAAAATGTCATTTCACTGCAAATTTTTATTCTTTTTTCCCAACATTTCATTTGCTTGTTTTGCTGTGAGGGACTGTAAAAGACAGAAAGGTTTCAGACAACACCGTATTCCATTTACCCTTTACTTTAAAGGTTTTGCTTTGCAATGGTTTTTAAAAGGTCTTTTGCTTTGAATACAACTATAATTATGGTCCTTTGGAACAGAAATGGGGCTTCTAAGTGGCTTTTCCCACCAATTTTTTAATAGTGGTGGAAGCCCCCTATTTTAATTTTTTGGGTCAGTTGCTTGGAATCCAATAATCAGGTCCTTTGGAACAAAAATGTGGCTTCTAATGCATTTCTCCTCAATATTTTTAACAGTGGGCTGAGAAGTCATTTTTAAAATTTTGGGTCATGTGCTTTGAAGTGCAGCAACACTATGGGCCCTTTTTCTAAAAAATGTTGTTTTAACAGACTTTTTTGTTCTTCCCAAAATTGTCAAAAGGGGTCAAGGTCATGTTTTGAATTTTTGGGGGCTTTTTGCTGGACATGCACTATACTAAGGTCCTATTATAAAAAAATTTTTTTTTCAAAAAAGACATTTGTTCTTTCAAAATTGTCCAAAGTGGCTAAAGGGTCTGCTTAATTTTTTGGGGGAATTTTTGCTGTGAATGCAGCATTCTAAGGGTTCTATTATAAAAAAATGTTGTTTCTAACAGACTTTGTTTTCACAATTGTCCAAAGTGGCTCAAAGGTCATGTTTTTGAATTTTTGGGGGCTTTTGCGGGGGACAGCGCTAAAACTAAAGGTCCATTTAAAAAAAATGTTGTTTCAAACAGACTTTTGTTCTTCACTTTTTGTCCAAAGTGGCTCAAGGGTCATGCTTTGAATTTTTGGGGGTTTTTGCTGTGACATGCAGCTAAAAAAGGGTTCCTATTATAAAAAATTTTTGGTTTCAAACAGAATTTTTCTTCAAAATTGTCAAGGTGGCCAAGGGTGATGGTGCTGTCAGAAACAGAATAGGTAGGACACGTTAATACCATATTGCAAAATGGGGTTGTTTTTTTCAAGATCTTTAACATAGCTAGCAATCCCTGTATTTAAAAAACCCATTTAATACAATTAAAAAAAAGAGAAACAAAGACATGGTGGGATTTCCCCTATTTTAAAAATTGTTTTTTTAGAATTAAACTACTAAAAAACTTGCATGTCAAAATAGCGGTAGAAAAATTCCTCTGAATTGTACAAGGGGGGTCAGGAAGACTTGACAGTTAGGTTATTCAGAGACATGGAGGCTTAAAATTTTTTTGGGGGTTGATACCTATGGGACGCATCATTGATCTCCGGGGTCTCTACCCTAATCACTGAAAAAGGATTGGGAGGGGAAAAAAAAACCCTTTAATTGATTGGCTTGAATCACTCCAAACCGGGGGCAAATTTTTCTAACTAAGAAGGGTTTTTGGGGATGATTAGGACATTTGATTACTTATGGGGTGGCGGGCAAATTAAAACATCTACCTTTAAAAATACCTTTTAAAAACTGCAGGGGGGTGTATGTTGTATGTTACCAAAATTAAAAAAAGCAAAATGGAATAATGTAAAACTATAAATAAAAACTTCCCAAATAAATTCTGTAAACAAATGCCCGTTACCAAAAAAATATAACTAAATGACAGTCACTGTACAAAAAAGCATATGCCCCTTTGTGGTTGTGAAACAAAAAGGGTTTTAAAAGTCATGCGGGCCCAGGGCAGGTATGGTCAATGTCCAGTGAAACTAAATGGGTTTGAAAGACCCTTTTTCCAGAACTTTTTAAATCTGGGGGGCATACAGGTTTGGGGCTCATGCTGCGTTCCAGGCAGGGAAAACATTCCAGGGAAAATAAAATGGTGGTTGAAAGACTCCCATTTCTGCATTTTTTAAAACTTGGGTCAACAGGTTTAATGGTCAACTCGGGGAAGGACGATATTTATGTCCAGTTCAACAAAAAGGTCTTTTAAAACTCCTTTTCCCGGACTTTTTAATTTGGGGGGAAACAGGTTTAGGGGCTCGGGCCCAGGACATTAGTCTATGTCCCCTGAAATAAAATGGGGGTTGAAAGACTCCCTTTTTTTCCCCGGCACTTTTTAAATGTGGGGGGCATGCAGGTTGGGGCTCATGCGTGGCCCAGAAGGTATAGTCAAGTCCATGAAAAAAAATGGTTTGTTGAAAACTCCTATTTCCGGCACTTTTTAATCTTGGGTCAGACCCGGTTTAATGGTCTTCTGCGGATAGGACAAAATATTTTTAATGTCCAGTTAACTAAATTGGTGGGTTTAAAGACTCCTTTTCCCACCTTTTTAAAATGTGGGTCAACAAGGGTTTTAAAGGACATACGGGGGGTACAGGGAAAATATAGTTTAAATTCCAGTTCAACAAATGGGGTTCAAAACTCCTTTTCCCGGAACTTTTTTAAATTTGGGGGGCAAACAGGTTTAGGGTCACTGTGGCCCCGGACAGGGAAAGTCTATGTCCAGTGAAACTAAATGGTGGCTGAAAGACCCTTTTTCCGGCACTTTTTAAAAAGTGGGGGTCATGCAGGTTTTTGGGGCCATGCTGTGGGGCCCCGGACAGGTGTAGTCAAGTCCATGAAACAAAATGGTGGTTTTAAAGACTCCTATTTCCGGCACTTTTTAATCGTGGGTTTTGCAGGTTTAATGGGCATACTTGGAACAGAACAGGTAATCAGCCCATGAAACTAAAATGGTGGTTTAAAGACCCTTTTCCCAGCACTTTAATCTGTGGGTCAGACAGGTTAATGGTCATTTGCGGTTAAAGGGCAGGTAAGTCAATGTCCAGTTCAACTAAAAGGTGGTTGAAAGACTCCTTTTTCCTCACTTTTTAAATTGGGGCAGCAGGGGGTTGGGGGTCAGCTGGGCCCAGGACGGTTTAAATCAGTCCATGAAACTAAAAAGGTGGTTTTAAAGACCCCCTTTTTCCGCCTTTTTTAAACGTGAGTCAGACAGGGGTTTAATGGTCATACTGCGGTACGAACAGATTAAATCAACGTCCCTTCAACTAAAATGGTGGTTAAAAGATCCTTTTTCCGGCACTTTTAAATCTGGGGGGGCATCAGGTTGGGGCTCATGCTGCTTAGGACAGGGGAAAATTCAATGTCCGTTCAAGTAAAAAGAGGGGCAAATCACACGCCTTCTGGGGACTTTTTAATTTGTGGGGGGATAAGGTTTTAAGGGGCATGCGTGGTCAAGACAGGGGATATGAATGGTGTGTGATTTTTTTCTGTGGCATTTTTTAACCTAAGTTGTTGCCTAAATGTACCGTATCCATTTTGACTGTTGTGGGTGTTTAAATTCCCCCTTCTCCAGCCCCCGTTGGGTGTAAGAAGAAGGTTTGTTGCTCTCCCCTAGACTTTAAAAGGTTATCGGGATAATCTATCATCCCATCGAAATTTTCTTATGGTTTTTGCCGTCATCGACCCTCGACCCGAGACGATACAAGTAATCCTCAACACTATTTTTATGCTTTTAGGGCAGCCAATCAATGTCTAAATTCAACCTAAAATTAGATTCAAATAATACTGCCTTCTGGCACTTTTTTTTTGTGGGCATGCAGGTTTTTAGGGGCATGCTGTGGTCAGAACGGGATAGTGAATAGTCGTGACTTTTTTCTGTGACTCTTTGCCTAAATTTTTCTTGCCTAAATGTAGCATATTCCCCGTTTACCGTTTTTGGGTTTTAAAAAAAAAAGTAAGGGATATTTAATGTCCGTTCACAAAATAATGTTTTTAAATACTACTTACTCCGGGGACTTTTAAATTTGAGGATCCTAATGCATCTTTGCGGGTTTTGGGTCAGCCCCTGAAAAAAACAGGGGTAGTGTCTTTCCCTTTTTAAAATAGTGGTTTTAAATATTTAATTCTTCCGGGCCTTTTTTTTTTCTGAGGTCCATAAGGCATCTTTTGCTGGTTTTTTGGGTCATTCGCTGTTAAAGAAACCAAAATAAAGGCTTATTGAAAAAAAACGTATTTCACAACCTTCAAGCCACAAAAAAACAATTTACTGGGTTTGGGATCCTCCCTTTATCCACGTTCCAAATAAAATCAGCAATTTCCCTTTCCCCCAAAAAATTGCAGTAAAGCAGGAATTTGAGACGGGCCCCGTTTACCAACTGGAACATCTGTTGCGTCTTCTTTACCTTTAAATGCATGGGGGAGCAACATCAACAACGTGCCCAGTAAAATGGCCAGAGCCGACAGCAGTGGAAAAAATTTTTTTTAAAAAAGCAATTTCTTATGATGAATTTTTTATTTAGGGGGGGGGAAAGGGCTTTCTGGTTGGTTTGGCACAGGCTACTTTAAAATGGATCCAGGGTGCCAATGGGTAGCATTCCCGTGAGGGCTGGAATCAAAAAAGGGGCCCATTTTGTGTTAAAAAAGGAAATATTTAAAAGGGGTTGGAACCCCCTTTGATTTACTGGTGGCCATGAAACGGTTAATGATGACAACGGCAGCCCTGGGTTCATTCCAAATCAACACAAAGTTTTTTTTTATATTGTTTCAAATTTTTTTATTATTTTTTAATTGGGGCAAATCACAGCCTTCTTTAAAGACAGACCCTTCATGAAAAAGACTTTAAGCATGCTTTAAAAAGGAAAAGTGTTATTTCCGAAATGTCGCCCTGCCAACAGGGGAGTGAAGGATTGCGCTCCCCCTTTTATCCCGGGGTTCACATGGGCGTTCCCCAACATAGAGGATTGCTGATTTTCATCAAGATAAGGTTTTCTTAGGGACTAAGTCTTTTTTCACTGCCCTAGGGGTCTGTCGTTTGAAGGACGGATTATGGGACCAATTTAAAAAAAATAAATAATATTTTAAATATATAAAAAAAAAAACCCCTTGTTTGATTTTGGGTTGCAATGGGGAATACTCGGGAGTTCCCCCAAGGTTTTTCCAAAAGACGCCTCAGAATATACGGCATATGTTTTAAGCCCTGGCTCTCATCCCACCCACTCTAACTAGGGCCCTGCCAGCTGTACCTCTGCGTTCCCCGTTCTTACTGCCACCACATATATGACGAGTTGTTGGTCCATGGTGCAAAAAGTGATAGGGGTTCTCTTGTCAGTTACCATGTGCCATTTCCAATACCGGTGTCTTCTTATGTGTCAAGGGGGGCCCATTGCAGCTGCTATCGCTGTACCTGCTGTGGCTACAACATCCTCATGTTTTTGGGTTAGCCATCCAAAGGAATTAATAATTTTAACCTGTGAATTTTTTTCTAATTGTCTTGCCTAAGATGTAGCACATATCCAGTTTACTGTTGTGGATATTAATTCCAGCTTCACCTCACTTGTTTGAATGTAAAAATGAAGCTAGTGTTTCTTTCCCATAGACTGTAATGGTAATCTGAGATTAATCGACTTCGAAGATCGACAAAAGGGGAGATGATTCAACATAATCTGGAATCTACCAGATGCAGATTATTGGCCGAATCGCTCATCACTAAAAGAAAACACTAATCTCTGATAATTGCTGGATGTTCAAAGAAAAATGAATGAATGACGAAAGATTTAAGGGAGCAAGTGGAGAGAAGGAGGAGGAAGAGGAAATGGAGTCAGAAAAAGAGGGGAACAGGGTAGGCATAGATTTTTCAGGTATTCTTGCAGAGGTAGATAACAGTGGAATCCCCCCGCAGCAGGAGGTGGTAGCGGAGGAAATGAGTGATGTTGATGACCCATGAGGGATGCTCATGAAAGAGTGCGGTTGGAGTCTCCCATCAACCTTCAGGGGTTCACTTTTCATAGAGGTAGTCAGATTAGGTCTAGGTTAGATTTTATTTAAAAGAGGAAGCTATCTCGACACCTTTGTCAGTGGTAGAGATAGATTTCTCCGACCACTGTTTGATTTTGTTTTCTTTGAATATTTCAGAGACGCCTCACATGGGAAGAGGCTATGGGAAGCTAAAATCATCACTCTTGGAAGAGACGGAAATTAGACAATCCTTTGAGGACTTCCTGCAGACTCGATACATAGTTACATAGTTTGTAAGGCCAAAAAAAGTCAAGATGTCCATCCAGTTCAGCCTATTTTTGCTAAAGTGTTGCTAAAGTGTTGAACCAGAGGAAGGCAAAAGACCCCAGTGAGGTAGAAGCCAACTGTCCTCATTTTAGGGTAAAAATGCCTTCACGAGTCCATTCTGGCAATCTGAATAATCCCTAGATCAACGACCCTACTCCAGAATCCTAGTCACTATAACTTATTATATTATTACATTATATTATTATTATATTATATTATTGAATTCGCCATGACAAGTTCCTCTGGCAGAGAGTTCCACAGTCTCACTGCTCTAAAAGTCAGGAATCCATTTCTTTGTTTATGTAGAAACTTTCGTTTCTCAACCTTTAATATATTTATACATACTTATTATGTCCCATCGAAGCAGTCTTTTCTCTAAACTAAATAACCCTAATCTTCCTCATCTTTCTGGGTATTGTAGTCCACCCAGTCCTTTTATTATTTTTGTTGCCCGCCTTTATACCTGTACAAGCTCTACAATGTCTTTCCTGTGCACTGGTGCCCAAAACTGTCCCCAATATTCCATGTGTGTTCTAACCAGTGACTTGTATAGTGGGAGAATAATGTTCTCATCATGTGCATCTATGCCCCCTTTAATACACCCCATAATCCTATTTGCCTTGGCAGCTGCTGCCTGACACTGGCTGCTACAGTTAAGTTTACTGTCCACCAGGATTCCCAAGTCCTTCTCCATGTCACTATTACCCAGCGTTTTTCCATTTAACATGTAGTCATGTAAAGGATTTTTCCTCCCCATGTGCATAACCTTGCATTTATTTGTGTTAAACCTCATCTGCCACTTATCTGCCCAGGTCTCCAACTTATCCAGATCCCTTTGAAATAACACATTATCCTCTATTGTGTTGATTACTTTACAGAGCTCAATATCATCTGCAAAGATTGATATTCTACTGATCCATGTGTAAGATCATTAATGAAAATATTAAAGAGGATAGGGCCCAATACTGAGCCCTGTGGTCCCCACTAGTAACAGAGTATGTACTATTAATCACCACCCTTTGTTTTCTATCAGTGAGCCTGATAGATACCAGTTGCTTACCCACTTGCACACATTTTCCCCCAGTCCAAGCTTTCTCATTTTAGTTACCAACCTTTTATGTGGAACAGTATCAAATGCTTTAGAAAAATCTAGATATATGACATCCAATGCTTCACCTCGATCCAGTCTAGAACTAACTTCCTCATAGTGGCTGATGAGATTAGTTTGACAGGACCGATCCTTCATAAACCCATGCTGGATCGGCATTATACATTTATTTTCAGTGAGATAGTCCAGGATAGCATCTCTTAGAAAACCCTCAAACATTTTACCCACAACAGGTTAAACTTACCAGGATCACTTTTTGACCCCCTTTTTGAATATTGGCACCACATGTGCCAATCCTTTGGGACATAACGTGTTATTGGACAGTCCATAAATATTAAGAATAGGGGCCTATCTATGACATTGCTTAACTCCCTTAGGACACGTGGGTGTATAATATCAGGGCCTGGGGATTTGTATATTTTAATCTTCTTAAGGTAGATCTGCATATCTTCCTGGGTTAGACAAGAAACATTTAAGTTGGAGTTTACCTCCTCTCTTTGCTCATCAACAGGAAGGTCATCCTCCTCCTCGGTAAATACAGTGGAGAAGAAATTGTTTAATAGGTTTGCTTTTTTCTCGTCGCCCTCTACAGTCTCTCCCTCAGTACTTTTCAAAGGGTCAACATTTTCTCTTTTAATCTTTTTACTATTTATATAGTTTCAAAATATTTTGGGGTTAGTTTTAGTTTCTATGGCAATATGTCTTTCTGTCTCCAGCTTTGATGCCTTTATATTTATTTTACATATTTTATTTTTTTCTTCATAGCTTTTTAGAGCCTCATCACTGCCTCCTGTTTTATTAGCTGAAACGCTTTCTTCTTGTTATCTGTTGCTTTCTTTACTTCCTTGTTTATCCACATTGGGTTTTTCCTGTTTCTAATTATTTTGTTACCATAAGGAATGTACCTCTCACAGTGGGTGCCTAAGATGTTTTTAAAGATCTCCCATTTATTATTTGTTCTGCTATTTTTAAACACCTTGTCCCAGTCAGTATGGTTTAGGGCCTCCCTAAGCAAAATAAAATTAACCTTCCTAAAATTCATTGTTTTTGTGGCTACTCAACAAAAAACTCTATTGAAGGATAAATGGAAATTTATTATATTATGGTCAATATTTCCTAGATGCCCCTACCCTGTACATCTGTTACTCTGTCATGTCTATTAGTCAATATTAAGTCTAGTAGGGTCTTTCCTCTAGTTGGTTCCTGCACCATTTGGGAAAGGTAATTATCATTAGTTATTGACAAAAACCTGTTTCCTTTATGAGAGCTACAGGTTTTAGTTTTCCAGTTTTAGACTGGGTAGTTAAAATCGCACATAATAACAACCTCATTCTGACTAGCGGCCTCATCTATTTGCCTGAGGAGTACATCTTCTATGGGTTCTGTTATATTTGGAGGCCTATAGCAGACTCCTATTAGAATTATATTATTGTTGTTACCCCCATGTATATTTACCCATTATGATTCCACACGTTCATTACCTATATCTATATCTTCCCGTTGTGTTGACTTCAGGCAGGATTTTACATAGGGACATACACCTCCCCCCCTTCTGGTGTTTATGATCTCTTCTACATAAACTGTAACCTTGTAAGTTAACCGCCCAGTCGTAGCTCTCGTCCAGCCATGTCTCAGTTATTCCCACTATGTCATATTTTTCTTCAGCAATTAATAATTCTAGTTCATTAATTCTGTTGGTCAGACCCCCTCCCTCGATTCCCCCCCTGATTTATCACTAATTCCCAGCTCTCTATCTTCACTATCTTGCATGCTATCTTTGTAGTTGCTCTCCCTCCCAGTCCCTAGTTTAAATATTCCTCCAACTTCCTGGCCATTTTGTTCCCCAAGACAGCTGCACCCTCCCCATTTAGGTGCAGCCCGTCCCTAGCATAGAGTCTGTAGCCAAGACAGAAGTCAGCCCAGTTCTCCAAAATTCCAAATCCCTCTTTCCTACACCAATTTCTGAGCCACGTATTCACCTCTCTAATCTCCCGCTGCTTCTCTGGTGTGGACCGTGGAACAGGTAATATTTATGAAAATATTACCCTGGAGGTCCTTGCCTTGAGCTTTTGGCCTAATTCCCTTAAATCGTTTTTAAGGACACTCCACCTACCTCTAATTTTGTCATTGGTGCCAATGTGCACCATGACAGCTGGATTCTCACCAGCCCCACCCAGCAATCAGATCTGCGATATGTCGAACTTGGGCCCCAGGTAAACAACATACTGTTCGACGATCCCGGTCTTTGTGGCAGATTGCCCTGTCTGTTCCCCTAATAATGGAGTCCCCAACTACTAGCACCTGTCTAGCCTGCCCTGCAGTCCTATTCCCCATCTTACTGGAGCAGACAGGGGTAGTGTCTTGCTGGAACAATGCTATTTCTGAGCCGACATCCCCCTCATACGCCAATCTTGCAAATTTGTTGGGGTGTGCCAGTTCAGGACTAGCCTCCCTAACACTCTTCCCTCTACCCTTCGATCTAACTGTTACTCATCTAGCTGCCTTATGTTCCTGCACCTCCAGGCTGCCATCCTCACAAGCATCTACACCTGCGAGTGATTGCCTTACTACTAGGACTATGCAGCAGTAAGTCAGAGTGGTGGAAAATATTCAAAAAAAGGGCAGCGAAGTTCATGCGCCAGACCTCAAGCTTTAGAAGTCTGAACAGATATCACCTGGATCACAGTCTTAGGAGGAAACTCGAACATTTAGGGCGACATTTATGAATCCTGGCACTGATAGGCCTGTTCTAAATAGCTTTAAGGCATTGTAGAATGCACCAGAATGTATGAAGCTGTTCTTCTGCAGGTCATACATACAGGCACATTGTAGTGCCACTACGACAACTCAGGCAGACCAGCTTTACCTTTTTCTGGCTGTTCTAACAGTTCTGTGTTTAGATTTGGCATCAAAAAATCATAAATGTGTCTAGCTCTATAAATTTGGTGCGACACCCCCAGAATGCCCCAAATCTTTGGCATACTAAAAAGTGTCTTTGATGCATTAGAGAGGCACTTATGGTGCCAAAGTTTGGACTGCACCTGTTCATACATTCTTTCAGCTTAAAGTGCACCAGAAAACTGTCCCAGCCCTGTTCATACATGTTGCCCTTAGTCTTGAGTGGAGAGAACCATGAAGAGATCTCCAAAGTGAAATCCTTGCTTAAGAAGTGTCAGTATGATAGATACACAGCCTTGGTTTATGAGAGGGATTTTGGAAAGTACCGCTCACCTGACCCCTACAAAAACTGTAAGATGGCAGTAGGTTATAAGATGGTGATGGGCCTAAAGGACAGTACAGGATCTCTGAACTGGTCCAGATCAGAGATCCTGGAGATCGTTAGGTCCTTTTACTCACATCCCTTGGGTAAGAAGAATTTGGATAGGGACAAATGTGCGACTTACACATGTCCTGACTGAAAACTTTTCTGTACCAGGTATAAACCTCTCCTTTGATGGCTTGACAGGAGAGATCAGAGAAGAGGAAGTGAAAGGAGTGATTGAGAGCTTAGCCCTCAAGAAGACCCCGGGACCAAACAGCTTAACCTTCCTCTAGTGTTAGCTTTCTGTTACTCTTTCTTATGTTAACGGGTTGGTTTTAACCGTGTCTTAAATCACCTCTAGGATACCCTAAAAACAGTTATTTATGATCCAATTTATTTCTTACCTCTTAGTTACCTCGTTAGGGTTTCTCATCCATGGAAGGATTGATTTTAATATTTTTTTGTGGCCCCCTGGGCCTTTCATTTGAGAGCGTACCCTTCATTTTCAATATAAAATATTGTCAAATGAACCTCAAGAGAATAATATAAACTTAAAAAAGTTTGTTATATTACCTGACTATTACTGAAGGGTTTTAGAACACATTTCTTAAATGTAAAAAAAATATACATATATATATTTTATATTATTAACTCTATTAACTCTATCTATGGTGTTATGGGTCAATTTTGACCCCTATCTAATTACTTTATGAAAAAGGCAAAAAAACTGATTTTTTTTTTTTTATAGAATTTTAATACAAATAAAAGATGAAAATTATATTAACATTAATAGCAATAATAATAAAAAGTAGCTTTTCTAGGTCAAACAAAAAAACAACAATCAATCAAGTAAATCAAATCAACAGAAATCAAGTACTAGTTTTTAGATGCATTAGTATTTAGTTGCATGTGTGGCAAAAAGTGACACTTTTTGTGTGTTCTTTGCAGAGGTATTTTTTGCAGGCGAAGCACGATGTGTTTGTCTTTCTGTCCTTATTGCTAGGGCAGACCTGACACCTCTTTCTTTAAGAATCATGGTGGTCCTCACTGGGTGTGTGGCTGTTATAGTTGATGTTGAGGCAGGGCTGGTTGAGGAGGAATGCTGGTGATGATGCTCCTTGTGTTGCTGTGGGTGTGGGCGAAGCATTTGTTGAGCTCTGGAGTTGTCGGACCAAGGCTGGGTCTCGGGGCACCCGTTCCCTTTGGTCAATGTGCGCCTTGTTAAGGTATCTTCATAGTTCCTCAAGAAACATTCTCCGCGTTTTATTTTTCTTTGAATTCCATCCTTGGTGAATGTGGGTCCACAACACAAATGCATTGCATGCTGACACATCAAGGATGTTGGAAAATACAACCATTGGCCATCTCCTAGTCATTCGCTGGCAAGTGTATGTGGCAGTCAGCTTGTCCAGGTTGTCGACTCCTCTTTTGTTTTTGTTATAGTCCAGGATAATTCTGGGCTTTTTGTCACTTCCTGATGACACAGCTGCATCTTTGTGAAGTGTGGACATCAGTAACCACATTCTGTCATTTTTGGGGCAGTATGAAACAGCAGTGGTGGTGTCTGTAAAAACAAACGTTGAGGAAAGTGGAGCCCTGTCCTTCATCTGCAACAATTCAGCGGGCAGCTCAGGTTTTTTTTTTTTTTTCACTGTGCCCACCATGGTGATTTTCCATCTGAGAAGTTCTTGTCCAAGGTCATAGCTTGTAAAAAAATTGTCACAAGTAATGTTGTGACCCTGCAGTCCAGTAGTCATATCGAGGACTACACATTTTCCTTGGTTTTTTTCAGGGATGCCGCTTGTAGTCTTGCCTGTGTAAATCTGTAGATTCCATGCATAGCTAGTTTTTGCATCACAGGCTGCCCAGATTTTTATGCCGTATTTGCCTGGCTTACTTGGCATGGATTGCCGGAAGGGGCATTTTCCGCGGAAAGGGAGAAAACATTCGTCTACTGTCACCTCTAGCCCTGGGTTGAACATCAGTGAAGGAGCTGCAACCCATTTCTCCTCTCCCAAACATCCCTGATGGAGCAAGTTGTCAGATTTTGTTCTGGTGTCTCTGTTGTCAAATCTGAGGACTCTTGATTATCATTTGAAACTTTTGAAGTGACGTTGTTGCCCGGAAAATATTCCTGCCTGTCGATGCGTCCCAGAGACTATCAGTGGCCTCATTGCAGGATTTGTACACTTCAGCAAGGAGAAGAACACCAATGTAGGCATCCAGGTCATCATCATGAAGGTCATGCCACATGTTGTCGTGGACTTTTTTCCTTCAAGGTTTGTCATAGCAATAATGACTTTTTTTTATTGACAATGGCATAAACAGATCAAAATATGTCTTGATGTCACTTACTCTTGTCACAGCAAACCTTGTGATCCCAGGGGTCATTTTTATGACATTTGCAGCATCTGCCCTGCCATGTACATCTGGAGGTACTGAGCTCCAAATGATCTTGCCACTTTTGGATTTGAATCTTTCAGCGGGAGCAGCTTCAGCACCGGTGACCTCCTCATCAGACTGATCAGAACTGTTTGTGTCTTCCGGTTGATACTTCACATCATCTTCCTCCTCAGAAACCTGTTCATCTGTATCAGTTTGCTGCTGTGTGTCCTCTGATTCATTATCATCCAAGATATAATCCAGAATTTGGCTTGCATCTAATCTTCTCCTCATTGTTGCATGGTGTAAACTGAAGATGTATACTCTGCAAAGTACCAACTGTAAGCTGATTTGGCCATACATGCCTGGACATGTCCCTAACTCAAGTTGTTGGAGGTAGAGCTGGCTGTGGGCTGTTGGTTTATATTGTGCTTATGAGTTCAGTTTTGGGACTTATTATTGTTTTTTTACTCTTATATTAAACTTGGGTCGAAATTGACCCAACAACACAAATGTTATAATTTTAATAAGAGCATTTTACAATTTAGTAAAATAGTTTTATTTTATTGTATTTTGTTTAAAAATAAGTTCCTGAAAAAGTCAAAAAGTTTTGATGCAATAAACAAATTTATGTAGAATTTGTATGCATTTAAAACCTAAAACGGGTCGGTCATGACCCTAACACTAGAGGAAGGTTAATGTCAGAATTTTATAAGACATTTAAGGACATCTTGGTTCCCATCTTGACTGAGGTGTTAAATGAGTGTCTATCCTTGGACACTCTACCAAAATCAATGAGGAGGTTGGCTCTGATCATCCTGTCAAAGAATAAAGACCTGTCCCATATTGAAAACTGGCATCCCATAGCGATGCTCAATGCGGAGAGAAAGATTTTGGCAAAGGTGCTTTTTAATAGGCTGGGTCACTGGAAGAGATTCACACAGTCTCTGGATCAGGCAAAAGCTTTTGATTGGGTTAGTTATGAGTACCTCTAGTCCACTCTTATGAACTATGTAGAAGACCTTGTATAAAGGGGCTGAGACTTTTCCAGAGTGGAATCTGGTGTTCATTAGGGTTGTTTCATAAGCCCTCTGCTTTACATGTTTGCAATTGATCCCTTCTTAAATAGGTTAGATTATGGACCGTTGGCAGTGGTAAGGATGCCCTCGCGGACATTAGCACGCCCTGAGGGTAATAGCATATGCCGATGATGTCACTATCTTTGTCTCCTCGTAAGAGGAGGCAGGATGGGTGATATCAGAGGTGGAAAGCTTTTCGGAAGCCTCCGGGTCCAGAATTAACCGTGATAAGTGCAAAAATCTTTGATTGGGAGAAAGGGATCCTACTTTTGATCTTCCAGACACCCTCCCTGGACCCTTTTAAACAGTTAATCTTAGGCATTGATTTTGGCCAGGGTGTTTACTCAATGAAAAATTGGGAGGACAGGCTAAACAAGGTGTACCGGTGGAAGGGTTGCTCCTTGACCCTTAGAGAGACGATTAGCTTGATCAAAAACTTCCTGCTCTCATTGTTCATCTATCTCAGCAGCTTGTGCATTTTGCCAGAGTCTCTCTGGCCGCAGAATTACAGTCTGTTCTTCCAGATGTTATGGGGGAACAGAATAAACCTAATCTGGAGAGAGGTTACATACCACACGAGGAGACTAGGGGAGTGGTTAGGTATGGTTAACCCTGTGGTATTTCTATCCAATACCTTTATTAAGATCAACTGGCATGGATGTGAAATGCAGGTCCTTATTTGTGTTTGGTCTCCTGTCAGGAATGGTTTCAGCCTTAATTCCAGTAATGGGAATTGGTGGGTCAATAATTTTCACAGGTCACGCAAGTATTTTCTGGCTTATGTTGTCCTAATTCTCGAGATCATTCGCCGATGTAGTCTGGAGATGGTGGAGATAACAACTCTCATCAGGAAACTCCTGGATGAGAGGTTATTGTTGACCCATTTCCAGAGACCATTGGCCCTCAAGAATTGCCCAGGTCGGGATCTGAGGACAGGGTTAAGTTTTCTGAATTCAGAGAGGATCCCTTTAAGGGTTTGGGATGTGGCCAGTCGTTGCTTACATGGAAAGCTATATGTAATTGGTAATGTGAAATTCAGGCATCCTGATGATAAGGGTTGTCCCTGTGAGTTGTGCGGCAATGCATTAGAGAGCATGGAGCATTTCCTGCAATATAGAGGTTTACAAAAATGTGGATGCTTCCTTAGGTTGGTCCAGGTTGGCGAGTCTCCTGTTTACTAAGTGGGTATATGAAACATTCAATAACCCAGGGATCAGGGACCCATGCACTTTACTCATAGTTAGTGCAGTGCTTAGGCATCAATCGTGGTGCACACAGTGTCTAGTATTGATGCGTTAGAAAATCCTTCCAGTGGAGGAGGCAAGTAGGCACATCTTGGATGACCTGATGAAGGTACGCTCAATGGAGTTTGGGAGGCTAGTTGATCCTAGAGCAGCCAATCTTTGGAGGGGGTTGTCTTCTGGGGTAACCTAATTTTGTAGACTTCATCTTCCTGGTGGCCGGCTGTATTTCTATACACAAAGCTTCAGATAACATAGTTACATAGTTGCATAGTTAATGTGGTTGAAAAAAAAAGACACAAGTCCATCAAGTTCAACCAAGGATGGGGAAAATGTGGGTGAAGGGAGGGAGACAAGGCATTCAAGCCCACATTTATGGCCCCAGAGCCACCACCAGCCAGGATCCAGAATTCTACATAACTACGTACACATTAATTTTCTTTCGTTTCAGGTAGATATCTAAGCATTTCTTGAAACTTGCAACTGTTCCTGCTGTGACCAACTCCTCAGGCAGCTATTCCACAGATTACAGTTCTTACAGTGAAGAATGATTTTCTCCTCTGGAACAGGAATCCTTTTTTTTACTAGCTGAAGGGAATGTCCCCTTGTCTTTTGAGGGAGCTTTACATGAAATAAATTTTCCCCATACTTTGTGTAGAGACCATTTATATACTTAAATAAATGAATAATGTCCCCCTTGAAGCCTTCTTTTCTCAAGACTAAATAAGTTCAATTCTACTAACCTCTCCTCATAACTAGATGCTCCATTCCCCTTATAAGTTTGGTTGCTCGTCTTTGTACTCTCTCTAGCTCCATTACATCTTTTCTATAAACTAGAACCCAGAACTGAACAGCATGTTCTAAGTGAGGTCGCACCAATGTTTTATACAGCGGTAGAATTACATCCTTGTCCCACGAGTCTAGGCCTCTTAATACACGCCAGTAACTTGCTTACCATAGAGGCAGCTGATTGACACTGCATGCTGTTCTGTAGTCTATGAGCTACAAGAACGCCCAGATCTTTATCAACAAGCAATTCTCCAAGTTTTTCTACCCCTAGGATATATGATGCCTTTAGATTATTCATACCCAGATGTAGAACTTTACATTTATTCACATTGAACTTCATTTGCCAAGTGGATGCCCAAACACTCAGTGTGTCCAGGTCTGCTTGCAATTTATGAGCATCTTCCATTGATTGCACTACCTTAAATAGCTTGGTGTCATCTGCAAAAATAGCAACCGTGCTATTGATCCCCTCCACAATATCATTAATAAATACATTAAATAAAAGAGGACCCAATACTGAGCCCTGGGGTCACCACTCATAACCGGGGACCACTCAGAGTAGGAGTCATTTACCACCACTCTCTGACTACGATCCAATAGCCATTTTTTATTCCAATTACACACTGCTACCACTAACCCAATGAATTCTAGTTTACCCAACAAATGCTTATGAGGGACAGTACCAAATGCCTTTGCAAAGTCAAAAACACAATATCCACAGCCGCCCCTGACATGGAGGATCCAGGGCCGCTCCGCTGTCCAGACTTCTACTCACCTCTTCATAAAAACAGATCAGATTTGTCTGACAGCTTCTGTCCTTAGTAAATCCATGCTGGTGATCACTTAAAATATTGTATTTGTCCACATATTCCTGTATATAGTCCCTTATGAGCACCTCAAACATTTTCCCACAACAGATGTTAAACTTACTGGTCTCTGATTACCTGGGCAAGACTCGGTGCCTATTTTGAAGATGGGAACTATATTTCCCTTGTGCCAGTCTCCTGACACTATACCAGTCACCATAGTATCTCTAAATATCATATGCAGAGGCACACCAACAACCGAGCTGAGCTCTTTACAAACTCTTGGGTGCATGCCATCAGGTCTGGAGCCTTGTTCACATTCAGTTTATTTAACTTGGCTTGGACCTTTTCTATCCTGAGCCAATTAATTATAGCAGGTGATGTATTAACAGTTCTGGCATCACCTACATACACACTCGGCACGTCCCCATGTACCGATTTCTCATCGTTAGTATATTCTGAGCTGAAGAATCTATTAAGTACCTTCTCCTGGTCCCTAGTGACCAGCTCCCCATTACGGTTTTTTATGGGGCCTACCTGCTCTGACTTGGGCTTTTTAACATTTATATGCTTAAAGAATTTCTTGGGGTTAGTCTTGCTGTCCTTGGCCTCCTGCCTTTCATTTTGAATTTTAGCTGCTTTTATCCCTTTTTTACAGATTTTATTAAGCGCTTTGTAATTTTCAAAGGCTGATGCGGACTCCTCTGATTATACTAATGCTGACCCCTCTGATTATACTAATACTGACTCCTCTGACTTGTATTTTTTAAATGCTCTTTTTATTATTTATTGCCCTTTTAACAGAAGGTAGAAGCCATGTTGGATTTAGTTGTAATCGCCTATACTTGCTACTAGTGATGAGCGATTGTGTCAACTATTGTTATCGAGTCGATAGTCGATATAGATAATTATCATGACGATAGTCGATAGTCGATAACAGATGATCGCCAATGACCATTAAAGTCTATGGGAGAGGAACAACACCTTCATTCTTACACCCAAACAGGGCTGGAGAAGCTGGAATTAATATCCACAACGGTAAACTGGATATATGCTACATCTTAGGCAACACAATTAGGCAACAAAGTCACAGAAAAAATGTCACAGACTATTCATTACCCTGTTCTGTACCACAGCATGACTCTCAAACCTGCATGACCCACAAATTAAAAAGTGCCAGAAGGCAGTATTATTTGAACCATAATTTTAGTTGAACTAGACATTGACTATGCCTGTCCTGAAACGCATCATGACCCTCATACTTGTCTGAACCAAAGATTAAAAAATGACGGAAAAAGGAGTCTTTGAACCACCATTTTAGTTGAACAGGACATTGACTATACCTGTCCTGGACCACAGCATGACTCGTAAACCTGTCTGACCCACAGATTAAAAAGTGCCTGAAAAAGTAGTCGTTGAAGCAGTATTTTAGTGAAATGGACATTGAGTATGCCTGTCCTGGACTGCAGCATGACCCAAAAACCTGCATATGTGCCCTTATGGACCATCAGCATAAAATTTCACAATAAAAAATAAAATATATTAAAAACAACTACTTTTCCAATACTGCTGCTGCTAGAGCTACTTGCTAATTCACTGCACACCTTTAAAAATCCCCTATTCTAAAATCTAACTTTTATTTTTAAACTTGATTACAATTTTTTGGGGGGATATACTCTCTGTCAGCTATCCATATCGCTTAGGATGATCTTTCCCCTATGCTTGCTCAGCCCCTCATATTCAGTCAAATCATCATGGAAGCGCCCGAAGGGGTCGGCCCGACTTTGATGAGACTGGCCCTACTGTCCCATCCTTATATCTTTAAAATTAATTATTTACAAAGATAAGACTACATATATAGAATTGCCACTCTTCTAGATAAGGTGTCCTATACCATAATTGGAGAAATATACAATATATACAATAGGGTCCTATAGTGACTCTTTATGTGTGTATGTCCTGCATATATCAGGACCTGCATATATCAGAGCAGCCATCGAAAATATGGATATCATCCAACAAGAGATACAACTATACTGGACCTCCTGAGGAACCCCTCGGTGTGATAGGATGGGGGAAAACACTGTCGAGCAGACGTTTAAGTGTCGTATAAAGATGATTTCTACCCTTTATGTTTATCTATCTTAGGGTAGACCCTTAGGTCAAATAAATGATTGTCTATTTTATATTTATTTATCTAGAGGTGGACTTATTTTCAGGTTAAATCCATGGTCTTTTTATCCTCTGTGTTTATTGTCTAGCTCACTAGTTACGGGAGTAATGATTGTATAAAGAACATACCACATGAATAGAAGTCACTACAGAGACCCAATTGTATATATGTATATTTTCACCCATATGGATTGTAGTAGGTTAGAGATGGGCGAATTGATTCTAACGAAAGTGGAATTCGTTTAGAATTTCAGGAAACTTCGGTTCGGAGACCGCATTCGAACTTTGGGTACTTCGGTGACGAAGTGTGCTTTTTGATTGATAAAAAAGGCGCGAGCAGCCTGGCGCTACATGAGAGGGCAAACTATCTCTGGGAGGAAGAAGGAGCATAGCCTGCATGACATGTGCAGAGAACAGAAGCAATCAGAGGACCCGGCGGGTATTCTGTGACGTACCTGCACTATATAAGACCGTGTCGGCGCCTGCTGGGTAGCTCACACTGACCTGCTCCACTGTACTGATAGGGAAGTAGCTGCTGCGTGGATAGCGCTTTCTGAAGAACTGGAATTTTTACACAGCGATTCATGTGGGGTTCTACCGCTTGTCTCATAGACTGTTCACTGAAATTGTCTATTTCTGATTTTTTGGTGGGAAAATTAGGAACTGAAATCCATTGTGCGTCACTCAGCTGCATATACATTTGCAAGATCCAATGGGATCTAAGCCAGTTCACTCTGTTGTATTCAGTAAAGAAACGAGCGTTTTACACAATACAAATACCACTTCATTTTTGTGCTGCTGAATTCTATTGCGCAATTTACATCCAGGATTAATTAAGCTTTCGGTTTGCTTGTAGTGCTGAGACAAAATAAACCGTCTTTTTCACGCCAATATATATATATTTTTTGGTAGTCCTAATTCACAAGCAAAGGCTAATTACAACTGTATCTCTTGTTGGGTGGCGTAGAAAACACTCAATTGATAACACTCTATCTAAGATTAAGTGCGGCATCACATTCTTTCTGGGCGCAATTTACATCCAGCTGTTTAATTAAGAGCGTGTTTCTTGACTAGTGTAGCGTGAGACAAAAATAAAACCGTCATTTTTCAAACTGCCACAAAATATATATTTTTTTTTCTATGGAAGCATAAATTTCACAAGCAAAGAGGAGCTAATTACAACTGTAACTCTTGTTTGCTGGGCGTAGAAAACACGCAATTGTAAAACACGCTAGCTAGTTTGTGTCGTCTCAATTTGCTTTGCGTCAATCTTACATCCAGGGGTTAATTAACGTTGATTTGCTGTGTTTCTGACAAAAAAAAGACCGTCTATTTCACGCCAAATATATATAATAGTTTTTTTGGTATCCTCTAATTTCACAAGCAAGAGTGTCAAATTAACAACTGTTATCTGCTTTGTTGTGGAATGGTCGTAGAAAACACGCAATTGTAAACAGCGTACAAAGTTTTGTTGCTAGGCTCAATTACTTTTGGCGCAATTTACATCCAGGGTTAATTAATCGCCGTTGATTTGCTGGTGTGCTGACAAAAAAAAAACCGTCTTTTTCAACATGCCAAATATATATAATTTTTTTGGTAGACCTAATTCACAAGCACAGGCCTAATTACAACTGTATCTCTTGTATGTGTGAGGCGTAGAAAAACACGACAATTGTAACACGCTACAAAGCTTACTAGTTTGTGCGGCTCAATTCTTTGCGCAATTTACATCCAGGGGGTTAATTAAGCGTTGTTTTGCTGGTGTGCTGACAAAGATAAACCGTCCTTTTTCAACGCCAAATATGTATATATAGATTTTTTGGATAGCCAATATTCACAGCAAAGGCTAAATTAACAACTTGTATCTCTGAGTTTGTGTGGGCGTAGAAAACACGCAAATTGTAACAACTCTACAAAGCTAACTAGTTTGTGCGCTCAATTCTTTGGCTCAATTATACATCCGAGGGGGTTAATTAAGCGTTTGTTTTTGCGCAGGTGTGGCTGACAAAAATAAACCGTCTTTTTTCAACGGCCAAATATATATATTTTTTTTGTAGCCTAATTCACAAGTCAAAGGTCTAATTACAACTGTTATCCTCTTGTTGTGTGGCGTAGAAACAACCCAATTGTAACAGCTACAAAGCTAATCTAGTATTGGCGTGCGGACTCAATTCTTTGGCGCAATTTTACATCCAGGGGTTAATTAAGCGTTGTTTTGCTTGGTGTGCTGACAAAAATAAACCGTCTTTTTCACGGCCAAATATATATATTTTTTTTTGGTAGCCTAATTGACAAGCAAAGTGCTAATCTACAACTGTAAACTCGTTGTTGTGTGGCGTAAAAACCGGCAAATTGTTAACACGCTTACACAACTACTAGTTTGGTGGGCTTCAATTCTATTGCGCAATTTTAGAGCCAGGGGTTAATTAAGCGTTGTTTTGCTGCTGTGCTGACAAAAATAAACCGTCTTTTTTCAACACCGTGAATATATGCATTTTCTTAGTAGCATAAATCACAAGCGAAGATACTTAACTGTTATGTGCTTTACATTTAGTAAACACACAGTGCTTGATAAACACACAATACAATCAAATTCTTTTTCCTGCCATTTGTGAGCGCCAATTTATATCCAAGGGTTACCCAAGCTTGGTTACTCATACTTGGTCATTTGGATTCAAAAATACATGTTTATATTTAATCATAAACAGATATGCTTCCACTCAAACAGTGTCGTTACTATTTAGAACAAACAGTAGTCAGACAGAGAGGTTCAGGTCTTGCAACTGGCGAGTGGCAGTGGCAACAAACATTTCTGAAACGGGCCCCAGTCGCAAGCAACAGGCAAGGGGACGTCGCAGCAGGGGTCACTCAGTGATGCCACAACTTGCCGCTGTCCATCTAGCGGCCGAGTGTTGTCTTCAGCAACCAAGGGTTTCTTGATTGGTTGACTAGGTCATCCTGCTTTCATCCTATATGTACATCTGACAACCCCAGCCAAGAGTCGGTGGGAAGCCATCAGACACAAACACTTAGTTGGTCATGTGGCCCGGGAGCAGGGGATTCAGCGGCCCTCACCTGTCCTCAGCCCGCCATCAGTCCCATCCAGTTCCCCAGCCAGGGATCAGCTGATGTGAGTCTGGGCTCAGCGCCACTATATAGCGAGGATGAACAGATTTGAGGAGGGCAGTCTGCAGCAACGTAGGGCAACGCAAGAAATGGGGCCGAATATCCCCAGCTTCTTGTTCAGTAGCGGCAAAGTATAGATGTGAGAGTGGCATGGGAGTCATGTGTGAATGGCGTCAGCCTCGGCTGTACAAAGACCGGTGATGAGACAGTAGTGACCGATGAAACACAAATATGATGATGATGTTAGCCGACCGCAACTTGGGAGCCGGTGAAGCAAGGAGCTTCATCATCGTCAGGAGAAGAGGGCGTGTCAGCTTGCGCGTCAGGCAGCGCGCACCAGCAAGTTGTTGTTGTGGCCGTGATCAGCAGGGTAGCAAGCAGTGTGAGGTCGGGACCAAAGCGGCCACGGGGAAGCGAAAACCCTGCTTCTGCAGTGTCCAAGACATTACGGGCAACAGGTGCTCACGAGGTGCAGGCGCGGCAGTAGTCCAACTCAGTGCGGAAGGCCTTTGGCGGTAAAATTCACTACTCGGCGGTGTGGCAGTGTCTTTGCTAATACACCGGATGGAAGGACCATAATAAGGGTATATGTAGAATCTGTAGGGCAGTAAAGTGAACGCGTGGCCAGGGAGCTAACGTTGGCACAACGGCCCTAGCGACAACACATGCTCAGCGTCAACCATCCGGTGCCTGGGAGAAACGTGGACTTCAGATGAGTGTGGTCCATCCTGCCGCTGCCAGCAGCAGCAGCGGCCAGTGCACGCATACCATTTCAGCCAGTCAAGGCACCAACTGCACTCACCTCTGCAGAAGGCAGCTGTTTCTCTTTGTCATCCGCTCCCGGTCCAGATGTGCTTCACTGCTCCTCGCTACTCATGGCGCCATCATCCGTGTTCAGAATGCGAAATTGTAAAAGAGACAACCAGTAGGCGTCCAAGCCATCCTAAGGTGCAAGCACTGACCGTGCTCCTGTCCAAGTTGTTGGTACTGCAGTCCCCTCCCTTTCCAAATGGTGACTCTGCACGCATTCAGAAGAACTAATGCTTGTGCCGACCGAGATGGAGAGATCCAAAGGCCAGTAAAATTTCCTTTTCCGAAAAGTACCATAAAAAGCAGTACCAGCACTTCATAAATATGTAGAACCAGAAAGTTCTGACAAGTTCCTATGAGCTTATCGGTTTGTTTTCCAAGGTACACGGAGCAGCGCGGCCGTCTGGAGCTGTAAACTACGGTCGAGGGTCTCAGTACATGTCCTTTACGCCCACCTGGTGAATGTCGCTTCCTGCCCAGGCACACCAACAACTGGACAGGAGACGCCCGCGCCTTGTACTCCTCCACGTTGTTACAAACTGCGCTTGCACCTGCGCCAATGACCGCTCTCCTCCTCCTCCCACCACTACCATCTCAGCCTCCACAAGTACTCTTACCATCATACCACATAAGTAGGAGCACAGCGGTAGTCACGCATTTCTACCAACTAGCTGCCTCGGCGAACGTAGACACCACAGGGAGGAACTGCTCCGCTCAGCAGCAGAATTCGATGTGTGGCTTATACTCCCTCCTCGCCAACTGCAAATCGGAACCATGGTGACGGACAATGGGGAGGCTAACATGGTGGAGCCGCGCTGCCACCCGATGAGGATGGTCCATGCGCCCTGTCATGGCGCATGTGTTCAATTCTGGTTGTAAAAAGGTTCCTGAAGTCTTCCACCGATCTCAGAACATTCTGAAAATGCCAAGGAAACTGTTGCATGCACTTTAATCCACTTTCTAGTACGCGAAGCCAGGTAAACACCCTCCTCGAGATGCAGCGGCAGAACAGCCCCTGCCACCCACACGCTCAGATATGCGATGTTACCTTCCAACCCGCTGGAATTCCAGCCTGCACATGTTTGATCCCGACTGTATGAACAGAGAAAGGGCACATTAACGATCTTTTTGATGATCCAGGCAGACAGAATACTCCCTGTGTAACTTGTGAATGTCAGCCATGCATCATCATGCGTGACACCTGCCGGTTGTTGAAGGCCCATCGAGTGAAGCCACGTTATTTGTCAGTCGCCAGGAACTACGATAATAACGTCCATTCCACTGCGATCATGTCCCTGTAACAGATGCTGAAAAATCGTCTGGGCAGGGACTGGAGATGTGGCGACTACGATCTACGTGCCACATGAGTCCGGATGGGACTGAAATGAGGATGGATGCAGGAGGATGACATTGGAGCAGAAGCAATGGACTGGTGAAAGCGAGTGTGATTTTCTACCCCAGTGACATCAGGAGGAAGAGAGCAGGAGCAGCTTGAGAGGTGGATGGAGATGAGAGAAGAACGAGGCAGAGACTCCCAAGCACCGTGGCAGTATAACAGTGGAAAATTGAGAGGAGGCCCCTCGAGTCACTTGTGCAATTGTCCCGCAGCATGCTTATTTGCCTGGCTAGTGACAGCCGAATAGTCAGCATCCGCAAGGATGACTTCTGGCCTCTCCACCACTAAATTGGACCTCGCTCTACCGGTCCACAAATGGAGCCTTTTTCCCAGCTATTGAGAGGGAAGACCAAACACAAATACTAATAAGGGAAATCCTCCGTAATCATTGAGCCGCTGCCTATGGGCTCCTCGTCCACGCTCTGACAGGTCTGACCGTGGGTTCCATCAGCGCTCACCGATTCTACTGGCCTGTCGGCTTGCTGTGGGAAGGTAGGGGTGGTAGGAGCATTTACAGCTCCATCAGCAGTAACCCTTAAGTCACTGGAGTCACATAGTAGCAGCTTTCTTCACCTCTCCGCCTAGTGAGGAGGGCCAGTTCCACCAGCAGCAGCAGCAGCGGACATTGGAGCAATCCCTGTGAACCTACAGTTGTGGCTACTTGGACAGCACTCTGCCACCCCCAGATTGAGAAGATCCGCTGGATATACTGTCAGCCAACTGATGTGTGGCCCGCAACTTGCCGAGATTTTCATTGGCGACAGAAGCTGTCCTGCCCGGCCAGATAGTGTGGCATCAGAAAGCGGGTGTTCGTGGCGGGCTGGGCCACCGTTACCCGGAGGGGGGGACCAGAGGAGAACCCGCTTGTCCACAGCGGGAAATGTTGAACGACTAGTGACCTTGTCAAGATGAATCAGAGCGTGGATCGGCCAGGAATTTGCCACAACACATACCACCAATGCCTTAGGCGTTCAGTCAGGGGTTCAAACTACCTGCCTCAGACCACTATTCTGATGCGTGCCACCCCCTGATGCCACACATCTGATGATAACGTTTCTCCATCTGCCTACCACCAGTCTTTCTACACCAGGGTACTGTATTGCCACCCACCTCACAACTCTCTGTCATTGGCCACCTATGTTGCTCATTCTAGCTAGCTGCTGTGCCTTGGTTGCCGTGACATCCACACTGTGTCATTGTGCCACACCTGCGCCTGGTACTGTTTTGCACCTCCGGGAGAATGTCAGTAGTGCCACTCTCTGACCTCATGCTGTCTTGCTCCTGTCATCACCTCCACTCTCTGTCATTGTGCACACTGCCTGAACCTCATGCTGCTGCCAGCCGTGATCCTCCGCTCTCAGTCATTGGCCTCTCTGTTGGCCTAATACTAATTTGTCCACCTGCAAATGTCATTGTGCCACTCTCTGACTCTCAGGCGCTGCTGTGACTCCTGCGTGCCCTCCACAACTACCCTGTGTCATTGTGCCACTGATCTGACTCATGCTCTACCGTGGCTCTGCCGTGCCCTCCACACTGCGTGGCCTACTCCGTTTTTTTTCACCCATCCCGAATTTAGTCCGATTGTTTCCACTGTCTGACCTCATTGCTGCTGATGTGGCTGCTGCCTTTGTGCCCTCCACACTGGTGTCATATGTGCCACTGTCTGGACTCTTGGATGCTTGCTTCTGTTGCTCCCTGCCGTGCCTCTCACACACCTGTGTCATTGTAACCACTCTTGGGCCTACTCCATTTTTGCCAGCTCCAGAATTTTGTCATTGTGCCACTGCTGACCTCATACTGCTGCCAGCTTGACCATTCCAACTGTGTGATTGTGCCACTCTGTGCCCTAATACTGTTTTCCACCTCCATAATCTGTTCATTGTTGCCACTTCCTGACCTCATACTGCGCAGCCAGTGACCTCCACATCGGTATCATTGTGCACTCTGTGGCCTAATACTTTTTTTGCCGCGCCTCATAATGTCATTCGTGCCTACTGCCTGACCTCATACTGCTGCCGCTTGTGACCTCCACTGTAGTGATTGTGCACTCTGAGTTCCCTAATACCTGGTTTTTCCCACCTCGCGATAATGTACATTGTGCCACTGTCTAACCTCATACAGCTGAACCCGCCCAGTGACCTCCTCACTGTATCATTGGTGCCACTCTGTGCCTATTAACTGTTCTTGCCCGCCATCGCATAAATGTCATTTTGCCACTGGGCCCTGACCATCATACTGCTGCCTGCCGTGACCTCCCTCACTGTATTCATTGATGCCACTCTCTGTGGCCTAATACTGTATTGCCACCCTACAGAATGCCATTGTGCCCTGTCTGACTCATACTGCTGCCGGGCCGTGACCTCCCACGTGTGACTGTATTTGCCACTCTGTGGCCTTAATACTGTTTTTTTTCCGACCTCCATAATGTCATTGTACCACTGCCTGACCTCATACTGGAGCTGCAGCAGCCTAGTGACCTCCACACAGTGTAATTTGTGCCACGAACTGTGTGCCTAATACCTGAATTTGACCCACCTCCAAAATGCCATTGTGCCACTGTCTGACCTCAGTACTGTCTGCCCAGGCGCCCGTGACCTCCACACTGTGTGATTTGTGCCACTCTGTGGCCGCTAATACTGTTTTTTCCGCCCCATATGTCATTGCGTGCAAGCTGTCTGACCTCATACTGCTTGCCAGGCCGGTGACCTCCACACTGTGTATCATTGTGCACTCTGTGTGCCTAATATCTGTTTTTTCCACCATCCAAGAATTCATTGGCACTGTCTACCCATCTTGCTGCCTGCCGTGACCTTCCACACTGTGTGTTTGGCGTGCCACTCTGTGGCTTACTACTGTTTTTTCCGCGCACCATAATGTCATTTGCCCACTGGCCTGACCTCAATGCCTTGCTGCCTGTACGCCGTGGACCTCCACACTGTGGATTGTAGCCACTCTGTGCCTAATACTGTGTTTTGCCACCTCCAGAATGCAAGTGCCACTGTCTGACCTGCATACCTGGCTGCGCCGGGTGACCTTCCACACTGTGTGATTGTGCCAACTCTTGTGTGGCCAAATACTGTTTTCCGCCTCCAGAATGACCATTGTGCCACTGCCCTGACCTCAATGCTTAGCTGCGCTGCCATGACATCCACACCTGTTGTGGATCTGTGCACACTGTGGCCTAATACTGTTGTGCGCCTCCGCGAATGTCATTGTGGCCACTTGGCCTGACCTCATGCAAGCTGTGGCTGCCAGCCGTCACCTCACACTCTAAATCGACTAATGTTGCCTTACCTGAGCTCTCAGCAATTTTATTCCAGCTTTTCGCTAGCATATGCACTTTATCAGGCTACATATCCACGCTTGAGTTTTTGGTCAGATTTTGCCCTCTTACAAGTCTGCCCGGAATTTTAGAGTATGAAGCGATGCTAAGAGCGCGGCATTCATGTCAGCGTGTCATGACTACAAAACACAACTTTGTATAAGACCTAACCAAGCTCCCTCTGCAAATTTAACGCCATTCGGCACAAACGGTTTCTAACCAGCACCCTGCAGGCTCTGGCAGCCAGAAATACTGTTTTTTAACGTGATTTCGTGGGGGGGGGTTGGGCCTGAAGTAAATTCGACCGAAACGAATTTTTGTCGGAAAATTCGGCGAAGTGACCGTGAGGACAGCGAATATTTTTGAGAAATCGGCCATCTCTAGGTATAGTGTTTCAGGTTCCTGAACGCGGAAGTGGAAATCACTGAGGAACCACCACACAAGCGGATGTGTTAAGCCTACGCCAAGGACGGAATCTAAGTAGGAGATCCCGGTATTTCCATCCAGAGCCCGCCGCAAAAGCGGATGGACTGTGCTGACGCGGCGGGAGTCTATCAGGTCGTTACCCCTCGATCGTGACTTGCTTGCGGTGGCAGCCGAAGTATAGCGTGGTGCAAATCGTCAGGCAAGGCTCGTAGTCGTTGGTCATATCCAGGAAGTCAGGGACAGCGGCTATGGTTCGTATCTCGGACAGGTCAGGCGTCAGGGCAGGCGGCATGAGAATTCGTGTCAAGAGACGGAAGCGAGGATATCTGGTACACGGTAGATCAGTAAGAGGTCAATATAGGAAACGTCTTTTCTCAATAAGGCAAGCACTAAAATCCGGCAGGGAGCTGGCAGAAGTCGCCCATGTGAAAATAGAAGGCAGCTGCCCGGCAATAACACCCAATTCACACGTCGCACTGCCCCTTTACAATCTCACAGAGCTGGCGCGCAGTTAATGGCACCTTAGCTCACCAGGTACGCACCCGCCGCCGGACAGCAGAGGCTGCAGGGACACAGGATCGTGGCCGGTAGTACTGGTGCGCCGGAGGGTCGAGTGCTGCCCGCGCCGCGAACACCACATGAGCATAGCGCGGCTACTCCCATTCCGCTGGGACCGGGGGCAGATCTGCGCTGGCGCGCTTCTGATGGAACGCGGGTACGCCGGTTCCCAACTATAGACCAACCTTATCAAGAAATAGTGGCAATTATATATGGAGACTTATCTTTGTAGAATAATTAACAATCTTAAAGATATATAGAGAGTCGGGACGCTTCCCTGACTGATTGACTGAATAAGAGCGGGCTGAGCAAGCCTAGGGAAAGATCATCCCTAAGCGAATGAAAAGCTACCAGTGAATAATATCCCAAAAAAAATTTTAATCAAGTTTTACAAAAATAAAACTTAGATTATAGAATCTAGGTGGATTTGTAAAGGTGTGCAGTGAATTCATAAATCACAGATCCTGGATATAAATATTATTTTTTTCTAAGTATGATTATTTTAGAGCTACTTGCTAGCAGGAGCCCGAGGATTTTATAGTTGGTGTAGTGAGATCAAGGGCAGGTTGTCTCGTCATCTATTTAACATGCAGTTCAGCATAGCAGGGCTGGAGTGGCATGACTTGGAGGACGTAGGAGGTTAAGTCCAGCTGATAGCAGTTTGCATAACTCCACTGAGAAGAACAGATGGGCAACGCTGTTTCGATCTAGAGATTCACAGGCACCTGACCCATGCGAGAGACAGGCTGACGGTCCCACGCACACTGACGATCCGCTGGCTTGTGTGTTGTCGCCAGTACTGAAAAAAAAGGAGCCCCCATCTCTCGTACCTCTACCCACGCATGATCCCCTAACATCATCTACTTTGCTCGTTTTACCACGCATTCATTTCGCTCCATTTTCAAAAAATAAACAATTATAAAAGTATGGAAGAAGTCTTTTGCATCTAAGCCTCTTATTGAAAGAGACAGCAAATCACGCAGATATTCTAAATTCCCTACTAATTTCCAACATCCAACTAGATTTAGAAACAGAATTTTTCTATCAACTATATCTGTGAAATGGCGGTCTGGTGGAAGAACCGTAACACAAAATCAACATAGTGTATTCTTTCTTCAGCTCCCTGAGATTCTTACAACTGCCCAGTAGCGTACGTAGCAATTGATGTTTTTAACAAACTATCGTAACAAAATGCCACGATTAGCGGCCAAACATGAGGTGCACTGAAGTGCAATAGAGAAGTAATAAAAAGGTTATATTGATTAATATGGCGGCCTTATGCATCACTAGACTAAAAAAACAGAGCATAATAGCAAATTATAAAACACAATATGCGTACACTCAACTCTTGCGCGCAACACTCACCAACGAACTGCAATAAAACTATTTAAAAGTTATAGGGATAAGTTATGCCAGTTTTTCTTGGTAATCACTGACATTCATTGATTGCAATAGAACTGAACACACAGCGGGGACAAATTTCAACTCCTATCAGAGTCTGCTGGCAAAAAATTGGTACAAAAACAATTATTTTTCAATTGAAGAACACAGAAAACACTGAGCTGCAAAATATCTTCCTTTCAAATGCCTCTCCTCCTGACCTTCCCCTTCCCCCACCGCGCGAAACTGCACACACCATTATATATCCTTAAAACTTCTCTACTAAATAAGAATGTAAATTCTCTGATCTAACAATTCTAAGCTGTAGATAGTGGATGCGTATCTTATATAGAAGAGACTATCTATCAGAGCTGTTAGAACAGCTATTGTTATAAATGCAGAGAGACAACGTTCCAGCTGTTGAACTGTGAGAGAGTAATGAGGCTCAAAAGGAAATGCAGTATGCAAAGATAAAATGATGTCATAGGAGTTTTTGCATCCAATGGAGATCCATACACCTCAAGTGGTGACGTGTTGTACATCTCCGTCACCGCCCACTATGCTCAAAGGCTGATTTGCTGTGCGCTCATAAAATGACAGGAAAACGCTGAAATGGCGCGATAGAATAATATGTTTCTTGCAATAAATTTCCAAAGTTATATTTAAAGCTCTCCCCATTTGCTTCCTATATCACTATTGGCTAATAGCTGCTCCCAGTCTATGTCCTATATTGCGTCCCTCATTAAAGTGAAATTGGCCTTTTTAAAATTCAATGTTTTTGCCCTCCCACTCTTTGTTTCTTTTTTCCAGTTTACTCTAGAATGAATTACATTATATTGTAATCGCTGTTGCCAAGATTTTCAGAAACCGCTATCCAACACGTTTCTGCTTATGTTAAGAATTGCCCAGATTCCAACAGAGCATCACATTCTAGTGGATCCTCCACAAACTGCCCAATAAATTATCCTCCAACAGACTGTGAGGAACTTCCATCACAGTCGATGCAGAACACTGAACCTCCAGTATCATGCCCGGATAATAAAAGAGTCACCCAAATTTACCACTATACCTGCCTGTGTGCTGCCCGCAGCATATTGATTAATGCAGCTGTTCTTCTATCTCCTCAGTGTTTTTCGGAGTCTATAGACTATAATATATACGATAAATAATATCTTTCTGTGTATTTAGCCCTCCTTGTATTTCCACCCACAATGTTTCCACATCTTCAGCAATTTCGCCCTCTATTTCACAGTTGCCGTCATATCACTCCTTACTTTACATAATAAGAAATGAAGAAATGCTAACAGACACCTAACCAGATCACTTGCAAGATAGGGTGAAGTCATTCTTTTTCATTTATAATTCATTTGATGTAGAGGCGTTTAAGGTGTATACATATTTTAGCCAGTGTTCACACGCTTAATCCCCGAACGGATTGTGAGCTGATTGCGCTCACAAATCCTGCTGAATAAGTGGGCAGGGATGGGGCAGGGCCGGAGCGCTGCGGGGGCGCCCTCCCCGGACCCCTAAAGACAATGCTGTTTACGAGCGTAACTGCCGCCGAATAATGATGCATGTCCACTTTCGTCCCCCTGCGGTCGTGATACGCCGAGCCGGCGGGAGGAGCGAACGGAAATCCAACGAGTTCTCTATGAGAGCAGTTGATTACCTGTAATTACTCACGGATTGGCGCCGTACTTGCAAGGCACAAATCCACGCTGAGTCTACGGGACGCCAATCCCGGAGAATAAGCCGCAGAAGAACGAGCCTAAAATATATTTATAAAAAAAAATACGGAGGTAGGACAGATCGGTTGGGAGTTGGTGTAAACAGTGAGGAAGAGAAGGAAGGAAGACTGTTCCCTGTTCAGAAATTAACTATGATGGGACATAGACTCGGAAAAACTGTGGATTAAAGATGAGGGACCAATACTTCTGGACCATGTTCTGAAACTGTGTGAAAAGATAGTAGGAAAAAAGGTGGTCTCTGTAGAACATTGGAGAATCTATGATAAAATAAATGGGGAAATCAACAGAAGTGAGCCAGTAAAAGAGTAGGGAAAGGAAATTTTAGGTGGTGAAGAATGTAATCAGAAATGTGTAAGTTATGAAGGAGAATAGCATGGAGCACCAAGAGAAACTCTGTACAAAGCCAAAGGTGTCGTTTCTCTTTTTGTAAATACTGAAATAATTTTTTATATATTATCTTCTTTGAATATTGCGGAATGACTCATCATTTTAAAACATTAAAAGAGCTACTCCATTGTGTACTATAGAGAGTCTTATCCCCAATTACAAGGAGCACTGTGTCTCCTTACTGATGTATGGGATTTCCCACTTACAGGGATTCACTGCGTGTTCGTCCATTCCTGCTCTATGGAATTCCATGCCAGGTGAACCGCTGTGTTCTCCATTCTGTTCTACGGAGTTCACAGTACAGGGGATACGCTGTGTTCTCCGTTTCCTTTTATGGGAGTTCCCGGTGCAAGGGACGCTGTGTTCTCCATTTCTGTTTTTAATCTATGGAGTTTCCAGTACAGGGGGACTGCAGTGGTTCTCCATTCTGCTCAGTGGGAGTTTCCAGTAGAGAGGAGCGCTGTAATCTCCATTCCGTTCTAAGGAAGTTCCCAGTACAGGGGGACGTTGTGTTCTCAATTCTGCTCTATGGTAGTTCCCAGTACAGGAGAGCGCCGTGTTTGGAGATATGTGTTGGGCCCAGAGACTTTAACAGCATATCCTTTCATTATGCCTTTAAAGTTAATGGTGAGAACACCCCTTTAAATCTTAGGTAAAAATTTGCTGCATCCTTACCTCGAGTTTATATCCCGGAGGTGATCCACTTATAATGCGAACACATGTTTTGCAGGTGTCATATTAAAGCTTTCGACTTGAAGCCCCGAGGCTCTATCTGTTGGCACAGTAAATACCACACTGTCTCATGATGCCATCACCTGAGCTGGATCAAGTAATTGCCTGGAGGAAGGAGAGGAGTATCCTAAGGAAGTCGCTGCCTCCTGGTTTGTATGATTTGATCAAGCTCTGACAGTTCCCATATAAAAATCTGCTTTGGTTTGCATATGTAAAAGGTATTAGTTTACTGCACGGCTGAGAGCCACCATCCACCCGGCTGAGACTCGTATCCACAAACAATCCCCACTCTTTGGAGATCTCGGGAGTCCTCTGTGAAGTGGCTGCGTGACAGACAGTGGTAAGTTGCCACAAGCTAAAAGGCTACAAAGATTGTCTCCCAATAGGTGTTTATCTGTAGACATGATGTGCACAGCGGCGGTCTAAGGCAGAGCTTTCCCTCTGAAAGAATCACATATATTGGGGAGATCGAAGTGGGTTATTCATCCAAGGAGTCAGGAATGCATTGTTATCACTCGAACATGATACAAAACTGGCTTTGACCTCATAGGTGTATTTACTCCCTCTGATTCAGCATAGAAGGATTATAGGTTGGATTTGTGTCTCTTCTCAACCTTATGTAACTATGTCCAGATTAGAAGAATTATACTTCACTGCACTCAGCTCTAAGTTACACATTTATTCCAACTTGGTGCACAAGTGGAGGGTGCAAGAGAAGAACGTCGCACGTAAACAGTGGTACCCTCGTACCGTGACTCTTATCTCGGGGTCCTCTAGTACTTATATTCTGCACATGGTTTTTACCTTCACAGTTTTGTTTTCTCTGAGCACCGTGGCATTAGTGCATACAGTGCAGTTATTGCAGACTATGCTCACATAACAACGATAGATATGTATATAAGTTCTAAGATATTATCCTCTATCCATGATTTGTGTAACTTTGTACGATTGGATTTACACAATGGCTTATTAGATGCAGTTTATAAAAAAGACTGAAGTCTGCTAATTTACTGTATGTGTTGATAAAGCTCCAGTGCCGCAGTGCGCTCCAGTCAGAGAGTCCTTTTGGCCTGTTTTGGATGTTATCTACACCAAGATGGTTATTACTAGGGATGAGCGATTATAATCGCCAAAGTTTAAATCGGCACGGTTTTTAGGTTGATCGCAAATTTCCGATCACTCTATAAATTTAGGTGAGAATCCTGACGCATAGATCTATTAACTATATCTAAAGCATTCCATTGTTCAGTCGTCTTCCTTACATTTTGGCAAGCCAGCTAAATCTAGCCTGTATAGCATATGAGCAGGGTGAGCTGGGTGTGAGATTCATAACTGTGATGTGTATGGTTGTCATTGGCTGGAAAAATCACATGACCTATGGTTTTTGCATAGAACAGCCCCTGTCCTGTTCACTCAGTGTGATCTCATTAGAGCAGGACTTGGGTGCTAGAATCTCGCCCAATACCAGCTCAGCTCAGAGACACAGTTTAATTTGTTCACTACAGACACTTATGCTTTTAGCTGTTACCATTTAGAACATAAGTTAAATTAGAGTATTATCAGTTTTAGTTGAGTATAGGCTGATACTGTTTAAAGAAAGTATAGCATAGCGCGTTGATAAACAGACCTACAGGGCGTGGGGGAGGGGTTAGGCGGGCGAACTACAGACAACAGGCAGTGATTTATTTGAAAGGAGAGTGTATATTGTTGCAGCCCAACACTCTGCTTTGAACCAGCAATCCTGCCATATGAAATGGCTTCATTTTTACATAGTTATCATGGTCAGCACAACACTTCGTGTCACCCTAAATTGAAAAATACATATTATTTTGTGCAGGCTGGCCCAGATAAAGGTTTAACATATCCCACCTTGTACTTACATTAGGTATACAGCAAATCTTTTCTAGTAACTGCTTGATGTTTTTTCATTTTTGGTGCAAAAACCACCTTTTTATTATCCTTAAACATTTTTAAATTAGGTGTTTTTCACTTTGGTGCAGGTCAATTATTCATTTTAAAGATCACCATCTTGTACATAATACGATACAGATAATTTCTAGTAAATGCAGGTGTTATTTCATAGGTTACAAACTACCTTTTTTTATCGATAAACAATTTAATTACGTGCTATTTCCACTTTGGGCGCAGCCCATTTTTATTCACGAAAGACCCATTATGTACTTATATTACGATTACAGTAAACTTTGCTATAATTGGAGCATGGTGGTATTTCATGAGTTGCAAATACCACTTTTTATTATCCTTAGGTATACACAAATCAATATTAGCGAGTTTATTTTCACGTTGGAGGCATAGCGCCATTTTTGTTCAATACAACCCATCTTTGTACTTAAATTTAGATACAAATATTTCATAGTTAATTGCAGTGTGTAATTCAGTGTGTGCATAAAAACATCTTTCTATCCTATATATACATTTAAATAGCTGTATTGCACTTCCAGTCGCCCCAGTTTTTTTTCAAATAGGCCAACTTGTACTTAAATTTGGATACAGAAATTTTGTAGTTATTTGTTGGTGTATTTCATGGTGTCAAAAACCACCATTTTCTCTTATCCGTAATAAAACTTTTAAATAGCATGTATTGCTCGATTGGTGCGGACCCTAGGTTTTTTTTCAAATAGCCACGTTGTAAAGCGACAAAAATCTTGATAGAAACAATTTCTAGCAACTGGTCTCGGATTGTCAATGCGCTGTCAAAAAATGCAAATTTTTTCTCATTCGTATGTTAACTTCTGAATAGTATTTAATTTGCGCTCGATTGAATCTCAGTTAGGTGCAGATAGCTCACGATTATATATTTTGGTTGATAAACTATCAATTCCTAGTCCTGAGACCGGCAGTTGAAAATCCCTGGGACTGAATGGAATTACACTGTTTATTTGGCTTACAGTTGTTCCACCAACCTCATTTTCACAGGTGATACCTCTAGAAACATTTTCAGTTCTAATCTAATTTGGCTGTAGGAAATAAGAGGGATTTAACAATAGCTGTGATCTTGCCAAATTTTAATAAGATACTGGTCAAAAACTCTTTCCATACCTTTTTAAAGTTCTTTTAATCTTTCTGAAGAAATACATGAGCAAAATGCAGGTGGATAAGCGAGCAAAGAGGGATGTAGGACATGAAGGTAAGGTACAGAGAAGGAGAACCTCAGTACTGGCGACAACACGCAACCAGCGGTAGACATCGTTTGATGCAGAACCGTCAGGCAATCTGTTCTTCAGTGGTTCTCAAATAGCAACCTCATCCAGCAGTCATACCTATTTTCCTCGTCCTCACCCCATCACGGTTTGCCCATACAAATGTTATGATCATCATCAGGCGGTCAGCCATCCGTACAACCATGAAGCAAAGGGGCAGCCAAAATGTCAACACGTGTACACCCATCACATGTGTATCTAATCCATTTTCTGAAAGACCTCTTTGATGACAAAAATGCGGTTGGAGTTCAGAATGCATATTAAAAGATCAAGAGGTCACAGAGGATGCGATGATTGCCAGCTCTGACGCCCAGTTATCTGATTCCATCAGACGCGGAGGAGAAGGAAGCCGTCAATCGACAAAAATCCCGGGCGTTCAGGCAATGCCTTGCAGTACCACTTGCTTGTAGCCTTCAGCTCCTGAAATCGCAGAATGTCACACGAAACGAAGTCGCCTGTGTTGATGAAGGACTTGATGACATGACATTTCGGATCCAACGTGGTCTTTTCAGCAGAATTTGCTTGCGAGCGCTTCATCACTGGACGAGGAGGAAGACGATGGGGTAGTGTCAGTGCGGCTCCCGCCTCAAATAGGGAGAGGGCGGTAACAGAAGTCCTCTGAGGTGATTCCGCCAGCCACGATCAGCGGAAACACCGCTCCTCACTTATCGCCGTTGAAAACGGCAGGACCTCTCAAGCCTGGGCCTTTTTCGGGCAAACCTCTGATTCACCCAGCAATGTCATATGCTGCCTTTGCCGTAAACGCGTCAGTAGAGGCAAGAATCTTAGGTGTTTAACCACCACTAAAATGTCTAGTCACATGCAGCGAATGCATGAGTTGAAATGGAGGCAACACTTGGCCAAAAAAGGTCACACCGATGCCGGGCTTCCAACCACTGTCAGACCCTCTGTCTCCGGCTCTTCCTCCTCTGCCACCACCAAGCGTTCCTCAGCTGCCCATGTCTCTCAGGGGTCCATGATCAGGGATCACCTCCGCTTCAGACTCCATCGTCGCCCGAGTACCACCAGAAACCACCAGAGACCCATCCTACCCCTTCTCCTTCCACCAGTTTGACGACCTGCACGCCGTACAGCGGCCAGTCTAGCAGCTAGCCTTCTGTCTACCAGGTTTGGGAGCAGAAGAAACACTTTAACCCAAACCATTCCAAAGCCGAAAGCCTGAATGTCGGCATTGCCAGGCTTTTGGCCTTAGAAATGTTGCCTTTCCGTCTGGTGGACACAGATGGGTTCTGCCACATCATGGCCCTTGGCCTGCCCCAATACCAAGCCGAGCAGAAATTTCTTTTCCAGAAACGCCGTCCCTGCCCTGGCCAGCCACCGGGGTCATCTAAAATTTCAAGCGCTTGTCTGCATCTGTCCATCTGAAACCCCCGACACATGGACTAGAAGCACGACCCAAGGCCGCTATATCCTTTTGACAGCTCACTTGGTGAGCTGGGTGGATGTCCTGGTGGGAACAGTGGCTCTCAGGCTTTGGCGTACGCTCTTCAAAACCGCAGGGATGGGTGCAGGTCCCTTTTCCCCCAAGTTTCCCCTGGTGGGATCACGTGCCCAAGAAACCAGGGGCCATGTTGAAATTAATCTTCCCTTTGGGGACTGTCAACACACAGGTCAGGAGCTGGGGGATGGCTCTTCGTAAAGAGACTAAGCGCTTTGGGTTTGGGGACAAGAATCTTGTGCCAGGCAAGGTGGTATGCAATAATGGCCACCCTTAAGATCGGTAGGCTGGAGCACATCTCTTGCCTTGCACATGTCATGAACCTTTTCGTCCAGAAATTTCTAAAGCGCTACCAGGTCTGGTCTGCCTGCTGCGGAAGGCTTGAGGTCTGAGCTCACACTTCCGCCATTCGCACCCTGCTTCGTCCCACCTGGCTGTGTTGCAGCATCAGCTCGGCCTCCCCATCAACCGTCTCATTGTTGACATGGCAACACACTAGAATTCCACTCTCCACATCTCTAGTGATTGTGGGCAGCACGCAATGCCTTTACGCATTTCAAGTGACACAAGGCCTTAAAAGCAGCGGTGCGGACGTCCCGGGGGGTTGAGCCACCGAGAGTGGAGGCAGTGAAAGAGCTCTGGACCATCCTTGCCATTTTTGAAGAAGCCACCAAAATGGTCAGTTTCGGACAACGCCCTTGTTAGCATGACATTGTGGTGATCTTTGTTCTGGGGAAAAACATTTGGGCAACCCCC